>VMDO01005122.1:0-21175 GCA_007922755.1 Pedetes capensis
GTCATCCTGGTTACTGATTCTGGCAGCTCTATAAACTGGAAAGCATGATCCTCACTTTTCACATAAGAAGAGATACCAGTATCTTAAAGGTTTCCTTACCAGTCTCCAAAGGTTTTCGTAAACACACATGTATACAGTGAGGAAGCACAGAGTACTGGCTGAGGAGTGGGTGCTGCAGTCCTTCTGCCTGAGCTCCCATTGTTAGCGTTGTCACATACTGGCTGAGTGACCTTGGGCAAGCTGCTTTAGCTTCTGTGCCTCTGTTTCTCTATTGGGGAAATGAGGATAATGATGGTGCCTCCCTTAGAAAGTGAGTGTTGTCTGAGTTAAGTGAGTTCTCATAGAAAGTGCTACAGGAGTGTCTGATGGATAAATACAAATACAAATGAATGCATGACTCCTAGGTCCCAGGTGGTGACCTGGGCCAAGAACTGCTGTGTTCCAAGGTGATGCTGTTGACACCAGCCAAAGGCTCACAAAGCAGCCAGTTCCAGCCCATGAAGCCTCTGCTCCAGCGTGAATCTGATGAATCTCTGGGATCTCTTCCCTTACAAAACAGAAGTGAGTATTTGGAGGAGGTATGAATTTTTTTTTTTAATGGCTTTTGTGATCCAATCCATGGCCTTGTGCATGCTAGGCAAGCACTCTACCACTGAGCTACATTCCCAGCTCTGGCATATATGCATTCTAAATTCATCATGACCCCAATTTCATTTTAGGGTCACCTAAAAGACCCATTGTGGGAGAAGAACCTGGAAACCTATGCCCAAAAAATCAATCAGCCATTGAAAACCCTATGAATAGCAGAGAAGCACTGACAATATAGTGTTTTGTCTGTTGTACATAGCGCTGCTATGAGTCGGACACTGACTTGATGGTACCTAACAATAACAACAACAACAAAAGATCCATTGACAGGTATTTTACATATATGCCTATGAGTGACTTTAAGATTGTAACTAAAAAGGGAATTTTAAGCAATTGTATAAAGCTTTCCCAACTAAACATGGACATAGTAAATAAGACTTCATTAAAATTGATGTCTGGAAAAATTCTTGTTTTAGTAACATAGTGATCCCTATTCATCTAATATGTTTCTGGAGCCCTCTCCATGGAAGCCACTGTTGTTAGTAATGGGAAGAGAGCCATCAATAAAGCTGGATGTTTATTACAGTGGAGCTTACATTCTAATGCAGAAGACAGCAAACAAATCAGTAGTGTGATTTTAGATATTCAAAAGTTCCATGATGAAAATAAGGCACAATTTGTAAGGCCAGTCAGAATATTTGAGAAATGATAGGAATGCCACAAATTAAAGGTAACAGATCTTCTAAACCTAGTAAAAGGGGCTGGGATTTAGCTCAGTTTTAGTAGAGTGCTGCTCCACACTCTGAGGACCCAGGTTTGATCCCCAACACCGCAAAAACAGAAGGACATGGTCATCTACTCTGGGAGCAATCCCAAATAAACAGTCATTAAAAAACCCTATGAGGGTCACTATGTGTCAGACATGACTTTATGGTTCCTAACAACAGCAACAATTGGACTAGAGTTTAGCTCAGTTTGTAGAGCCCTGCTCCTCACTCTCTGAGGACTTGACTTTGATCCCCAGCACTACAAAAACAGGAGAAGGGAGAAGGACATGGTCATCCACTCCCAAAACAATCCCAAAACAATCAGCCACTGAAAACCCTATGAGAGTCACTATGAGTCAGACTTGACTCCATGGCACCTAGCAACAACAGCAGCAAACCTTGTAAGGTCTGTTACTAAAACGGAGTGAAAATCATTCAGTAGGAAACTTCTGTATGTTCTAGGGTGTATCTCTTGTGCTATCAACATTTGGACATACTGTCCAACTTACAATCTTTATTTCTCAACAAAAGTCTTAACCTAAACCAACTCATTTTATGCCTCTTGCAAAGATTACTACCTCTTATAGGGAAATCTGAGATTCACCTCTACTTTTCTTAAATCTGAGAAAGTTCTACAAAAGCTGACTCTCAAATTAGGTGCCGTAGCACATGCCAGTAATCTCAGCAACTCAGGAGGCTGAGGCAGAAGAATGGCAAGTTCAAAGCCAGCAGCAAATTGTGCAACTTAGTGAGACCTATCTTAAAAAATGGGCATGGGATACAGCTCAGTGGTGGAATGTTGCCTAGCATGTGTGAGGCCTTGGGTTCAACACTCAATGATGAAGAAAAAAAACAACACACTTCTATGTCCTCCATTATGGGCCCACCCTTATTTGTCTCCTCTTAGTTTTTCAGGATGGGGTTTAGCTCAGTTGGTAGAGTGCTGCTCTGTGTTCTCTGAGGTCCTGGTTTGATCCTTAGCACTGCAAAGATGGTAGAAGATCTGGCAGCCCACTCCCAAAAGAATTAGCCATCGACAACCCTGTGAATAGCAGAGAAGCACTGACAATAGTGCCAGGCATGGCACAGTGTCTGAGAATGTTTCTTTCTGTTGTACATAGGGTCGCTATGAGTCGGATCTGACTTGAAAGCACCTAATAGCAACATCAGTTTTTCAGAATCCTGAAGGAAAGTACCCTAATAGCTATTAAAGACCTTTTAACCAAACAAAAACAAAAGTAAAAACAAAAAGGAACTCTTCCCGTCCAAACCTTTTCTATCCTCATGTCCCAGCAAATTTCAGGTCTAAAAATGAAAAACTTTGTTTTTATGCAGTGTTCACCTCTCCTACCAAAGATTCTGCCCATGGTTTTTGTATCTGCAGGAGCACTCAGAATTCATGAGGCCCTAGGATTGCAGCAGTAGGGATCTTGCACTTTGGAACATATTCTGTATAAACTTCTCAGCAAGGTTTTACTAACCCAGTGTTTTATATCGGGTTCTTCAAGGCAGGGAGCCTCAATGCCAGCATAGATCTCATCTAGAGCTTCCTTCGTTCTTATTTCTCCAGGTTCCTGGGCTTGCTTGGGGAGGCAGCTGCAGAGAAGGTGCCCTGGCAGCCTCCAGCACCCCTCCGCAGTACCAGGTGAGCTGGCTCCTGCACCTGTCTCCTTCCTTACCACTGGCACCCCTGTCAGGCCCTTCCTGTCCCACTTTTACTCCATCCTTGGAAGATCTGCGTTTTCTTATCATACTGTTATTTAGCATCGTGTGCCTTCATTTGGTGCTCCTGGCAGAGGCTTTTCCTGTTTTCCCACTACCTTGGAGGGTTTTCTCTGCTTCACAGATCTTTCCTACCTCATCTCTTTGGTGTACCCCTTCATCAATGGTATTTCTTCTTCAACAAGGCAATTCAGGAAATGCAAACTGAACATTTTGTAGTGATGGTGGTGTAGTTTTTTTATTTTCTGTAGTGTGGTATTTGAACCCAGGGCTTTGCTCAGGATAGGCAAGTGCTCTACCACTTAGCTACCACCCCACCCCATGTTTTGTTTTGTTTTTTCTTTTAATGTTTAATAAAGTAAACTCCTGTTGAGTGATAAAGACTTAGGCTTTTCCCTCCAAAGCTTACACTTGAAGGGGATAGACGCAGCATGTGCTTTTAGTTGCTTATATTACAGTAGAAATGATGCCTGCTCAACCCAGGTTTGTGTATCTCACTCAGTCTTTCATGTCCTGCTTGAAGTTATCGGTGTGTGAGGGTCTTTGTTTTCTCTTCTGATTTTTTTCTTACCTTGCACCCAAATTTTGTTGTATTTTAAAAACTGTTAATGTAATTGAGCCCTCAACAACAGTCTGCCAAAGCACCACAAGTCTTCTGAAGAGTTCATATGTGGTTTTCCTCTTATTGCATCCATCCTTGTCTTCCAAGCCTTTCCATTTTCTGGACTGCTTAGATATTCATATGGAAGTATTTGCCTTGATGTGTGTAACATTATTTACCTTTGACAGTTTTTTGTTTTATTTTTGAGACAGGGTCTCTCTGTGTAGCCCAGGCTAGTCTCTGACTTGTGACTTTTTTGATAAAGATGTTGACATAGGATTAAATAGGTACAGGGATACCACCACTGCCTTTTTGAAAGAGCTCCTTCAAAGGGTATGTTCAGTTTTTGCATGTACTCCTTTGGGAGTGATTATGGGCAAGTGGTACTAGGTAGGATTATTTATTGCCTTAGGGGTTGCTGAAAGTGGAAGATGTGGCCCTGTCCCTCTCCCCCGGGTGGATGCAGCAGGATTCCTCTCAGATGAACCTCTACAGAGATGAAAGACAGGAGAGCTGTAGCGGCCTGGTCTCTCTGGGTAAGGCTGATGGGCACTGATTTCTGTATGGTATCTCTTTTTCCTTTGTGTATTAGAAGCTGTTGGACTGTTACAAGCTATTTGGAGTATGTTTGGATTCAGAACCATTGTTTCTGAGCCCCTATTAATGACCAGCTATGTAACTAGCTCCTTAAACCTTCTGATACTTGCTTTCTTTATCTTGCTAATGTTTGGGTCAGTTTAAATGAGCTGAAGTAGATACACCACTTAGTAAAAGTCTGGCTTGTAGTAGATGCTCAGTAAATGTTGATTCCCTCTGAATTTCTAATCCTGAAAGGGGAAGCTGAGAGACATCTTCAGGAAATGGTCATGGAGTTATACAATGTGAGTTAGAAGTGACCTCAGACATTGATCTGAGAGGCACAGACGGCACCCAGCTCACGAAAGGTCACACAGTTCATTGATGGCACTGTGGGGCTCTGACTTCCATCTCCACTACTGCCAATGCCTGTACCTCCGCCTAGGGCGCAGTCCAAGATGACTGGCTTGATCTTTGGTCATTGACCAATTATGAGTCTCCCCTTTGGGATATTTCTTATATAACTCTTCAGGAATATTTTTACTTGCAGTGTTTGATGTCCCCTGTGCTCGGCCCTTTCATTATCACCCTAGGTGTATGGCCTGACCTTACTATCATTGGAGCTTTGAGCCCCCACCCCGCAGGTGTCCCCAGCACCATCCTTGGTTCTCATCCCTCCTCTTCCCTCACCTCCCTCCTTTCCCAGTTGTGCCCTTCTAAGGGCCCTGTTCTAGTGTCGGGTTTCTTTCTGTCCCTGGCCCCCCTCCTGTCCCTTTCATCCCCATCCTTTTTTGTGCACTTAGAGCCTCATCCTTAGCATACAGAGACCCCTGTAATTCCTGCCTGCCTGATCCCCAGCACAGTGCTTTCCTCCCATGCACGGACTAATCCACAGCCACCGACCATTTGTTGTTTCAGGGGGTGAAATAAAGACTAAGATCAGGGACTCGCCTCCAGCTGAGGAATATCCAGAACAAGAGCCTGGGTGGGTACCGTGCAGCCTGGGTGAAGACAGTGCCCAGGTCCCTGTGTGTGCAGAAGCTGGTGAACAGGAAGGCAGGTTACAAAGAAAGCAGAAAATTGCCCCAGGGAACAGGCGGCACTTTTGCTATGAGTGTGGAAAGAGCTTTGCTCAGAGCTCAGGCCTAAGTAAGCACAGGAGAATCCATACTGGAGAGAAACCCTTTGAGTGTGAGGAGTGTGGGAAGACTTTCATCGGGAGCTCTGCCCTCGTCATCCATCAGCGAGTTCACACTGGGGAGAAGCCATATGAATGTGAAAAGTGTGGCAAGGTCTTCAGCCACAGCTCTAATCTTATCAAACATCAGAGGACCCACACCGGGGAGAAGCCCTATGAGTGTGATGACTGTGGAAGAGCCTTCAGCCAGAGCTGCAGCCTCTTGGAACACCACAAAATTCATACTGGGGAGAAGCCATACCAGTGCCCCACGTGTGGCAAGGCCTTCAGGCGTAATTCACATCTCCTACGACATCAGAGGATCCACAGTGATAAAAATGCTCTGGAGCCTGAGCACAGAGAGGCCTGGCAAGGTCAGGGGAGGATGGAAAGCCGATGGGAGAACATTGAGGCTCCTGTGTCTTATCAATGTAATGACTGCGAGAGAAGTTTTACTTGGAATAGAAGCCTTACTGAACACCAAAAAATCCACACTGGAGAGAAGCCATACCAGTGTGATGCATGTGGAAAAGGCTTCACCCGAACTTCATACCTTATTCAACATCAGAGAAGCCATGTAGGAAAAAAAATTTCGTCACAGTGACCCTTGCCTTACATGTCAAAGTTGGTGCTCATTTGTCACTGAACTGAAGCCACTTGGAACCCTTACTGGGTATGGACATTGTGGGCTGGGACTTTACCAATATATATCAGGTGTTAGAGAATATAGTCTGGCTGAAATGAATTATTGTCTACATTTTAGAAGGTGACTGGGAAATAACTATTTCATAGGGGGCTCTGGAAGTGTTGTCTGGTTGAGGCAAGAATTGAAGTGTTTTGTTCTTACCCATTGGACTTAATTAAGTAGCTAATTGCTCTCAGTCAGCACTTTTTTTCTCCTGGGTGGGTGGCTCTAGATTTTGGGGGATAGAGGTAAAGTTGCTTTTCTTACTGTTCATTTTGCCAGCAATGAATCCTTTGAGAGTTGGTTGGATCTGTCTTTTACCCCTCAATGTGCCTTGCACATAGGTGCTAATAAATATTTACTAAATGTGCCAGTGAAATGACCTTTATATCTCTGAAAATCTGTGTCCAGACTTCTGAGGAAATTCTAACTAAGGCTATTTGTGTTTGTATCTAATCCTCTAACGTTCTAGATTCTGGGTCAATGTAGTGTATTTATGCCAAGTATCATCAAATTGAAAGTTGGTGTGGGGGAATCTATATTTCTTCCCGAGGACAATACTGACAGCAAGAATACCTTAAACAGCTTCTTAATCATTAATACACGGGAAGACTGTCCCACCTACAGAACTCTGTTAGTGCACATGAAGTTAGCTACTGTTTAGGGGGAAAGCTTTCACAATCAGGTAAATTAAAACAATTTGTTGTCATGTCAATGCGGTTATGAATTTTGACAGAAATTCTGTAATGCTCAACATCTTGTTTCTCATCTCTTACATATCTTGGGCCTAACCAAGTCCTGCGATGCAGTCTTTCTCCCTCTCCTCAACATATAGCCAACTGAATCAAGGCTTATGCCAGCTAAATTTAAACTTCCTCCAGGTCAGAATTATTATTCATGGCTTCAAAACTACCCTGTGGGTTGGGACTAGGAAGATTGGCTAGCAACAGCTGATGTGAATAGAAACTCAAGTATGTATGGTAGGAGAAAACATGTCTGTTCTGAAGCATGTGGAGAATCCTTAGTGAAAAGGGCTCCACAATATCCAGAGTATCAAATGTCCAGCCAAGACTCAGTGTCGTGAATTAATCAGGGAATAAGACTTCAGTGATACTTCCCATTTTCCACCCAAACCACATGTGTTCTTCAAAGACTGATATTTTCTTCCCAGGTGCTTGAGTGCCTACCACCAGCCTCCAGCTTGGCCAGACTGTGTCATGAATGAATCCTGACCATGTTTTATTCAGTCATCAGTGTAGTGTTCGTGTATATTCTGAAGTATCCTTTCTGTACTCGTGCTCTGACTAGCTTTCAAGCCCCAAGAGCTCCCCTTTTAATAAGTCCCCATAACCTTTCATTACCCCCCATAACCTTTCATTATCCCCCATTTTGGTCTAATTTAAAACTTTGTTAGCTTTCCAAAGTTCTATAGACTTTTTCCACTCAATCTTTTCTAGTCTTTTACATTTTTAAAATTTGTTTTTAACACGAGTTTGATTATGACATCTTCATACAGTTTTATCATGTACTTTGCTCTTGTTCACTCCCTCATTATCCCCCCATGCTGCTCCTATCCCCCTCCCAACTCCAAATATATTTCCTTATACTTTCCAGTCTTCCACACAAATCCATATATATTTAAATAAAACTACCTTTTGCACATACGAGAATGTGGTATTTGTTTTTCTGAGACTGGCTTATTTCACCTACAATGATCTCCAGTTCCACCTATTTTTCTGCAAATGACAATTTCATTCTTCTTTACCACTAAATAATATCCCATTTGGTATATATACCCTTTTTTATCCATTCATGGGTTGATGGATAGCCAGTTCCATTTCTTGACTATTGTGAGCAGTGCTGCAATGAACATGGAAGTTTAGATGTCTCTGTGGGATGATGACTTGGATTCCTTTGGATGTATACCCAGGAGTGGTAGAGTTAGTTCACAGGGTAGTTCTACTTTTGGTTTTCTGAGGACCCTACATGCTGATTTCCACAATGGCTGAATTAATTTATAGTCACACCAGCAGTGTGTAAGAGTTCTTTCCTCCCCACATCCTTGCCAGCATTTGTTGTTGGTTTTTGTTAGCCATTTTGACTAGGGTGAGATGGAATCTTAGTGTAGGATTTATTTATTTATTTAGTACTAGGCATTGAACTCAGGGCAGTGCACAAGCTAGGTAAGTGATCTGTAACTTAGCCCCTGCTCCCTTTTTTGTTTTGAGGCCTCAAACGCACAGTCCTCCTGCCTCAAGCCTCCCAAGTTGCTGAGACTTTTGGCATGTGCCACAATGCCTAGTTCAGTATAGTCCCTGATGGCTTAAGGATGTTGAATACTTTTTCATATGTTTATTAGGCACTGTATTTCCTTTTTTTTTTTTTTTTTTTTTTTGGTCTTTGAACTGTCCAATTGCCCACTTACTGATTGTATTATTTGTTTTTCAGTATTTAATTTTTTGAGTTCTTTATATATTCTAGAGACAAATCCCGTCAGGTGTACAGTGGGCAGATATCTTCTCCCATTCTGTGGGCGCTCTACTCTGTTGTGTCTTTTGCTGTGCAAGTTTTTAATTTCATGCAATCCCATTTGTCAATTCGTACTACTATTTCCTGGTCTACTGGAGTCCTTTTAAGAAGGTTCTTGCCTATGCTTATCTCTTCAAGTGTTTTCAGCATGTTTTCTAGTAGTTCCAACGTTTCCACTTTTACATTAATCTTTTCTCCATTTGAACTGAGTTTTACACAGGGCAAGAGATAGGAATCTAGTTTCATTGTTCTACGTGTGGATATCCAGTTTTCCCAACACCATTTGTTAAAGAGGCTGCTTTTGCTCCAAAGTATGTTTTTAGCACCTTGTAGAAAATCAGTAGGTTGTAGCAGTATGAGTTTATTTCTGGGTCCTCTGTTCTGTTCCACTGGTCTTCATGTTTTTTTGTGTGCCAGTATGAAGCTGTTTTTGTTACTGTAGCCCTCTAGTATGATTTGACATCAGGTATTGTGATGCCTCTTGCATTGCCCTTTCTACTCAGGACTGCTGTGGCTATTCAGGTCATTTGTGTTTCCATGTGAACTTTAGGGTTGTTTTTTCTATTTCTGTGTTTCATTTTAAATTAAATTTTCTTTCACTATCTCCACAAAGGTAGCCATTTTCTTTTCTCTCCTTTAATTTTTACTTTCCCTAAATTATTTGTGAATAGGCCTTAAACACTAGAACTGATTATGAACTAACTCCTCTGTTCAGTTTGATATTTCATTGTGATATTATATGATGAGATACATGTAAAAATGTTTTACAAACCAGAATGCAATATACCACTTACTGAGATTAACAAAGGACCTCCTTTTACTCTTTCTTCTAATTTTAAAATCTTCTCGGTAAATGAGAGAAATAGTTTAGAGAATATTTTAGTGCCAACTACTGGCGTGTGTGTGGGAACATATTTGGACCTAGTCTTTTAATATAATGAGGATGGTTAAGACTTGAACACAGAGAAGTCAGTCAATGATAAATCCTTTTTGAGTGGTAAACTGAGGGCCAGTAGAAGTTCAGAGGAGGGAAAGGTTACTTTGGGCTGTGTTTTTTATGGAACTGTTACTTTTATATGGAGGGGTATGATGTTAAGGGAACTGAAAAGATCACAATGACTTTGTTAAATTTAGTGAATAAGTCAAGTTTGAAGACATAACTATGTCATAGGAGCCTTCAATTCCAGAGTAAGGAGTTTCCACTTTACTCATTAAGCATGGAAAGCCATAGACATTTTATGGCCAAAATATTATTTAGGGAGCTGTGGACATAGTTCAGTGTTAGAATGCTTGATTAGCATGCATGTGGCCCCAGATTCAATCCCCCCCCAATAATATATTTAGCAGGATTGCATATTCTCAAGTAAAAAATAATTTTCCTGGTAGTCTTTTAGACACTCCACTTTCATATAAAACAAAGGTGTGTTTATAAATGAGTGAACTGTAAAGTAGGTTTATCTTTAGCCTGTTTAGGATGATGAAAAAGTTATTTTTAAATTAGATTAGATTCAGTAAGCCGCTTAATTAAGAAATAAGGAATATATAAAGTACAGTAAGATGCCACTCTTCATGCCTTCCTAAATTGTGTTTAGGGATTTTCTTGTTGGTTAGCCATCATTTCTCCAACTAAGCAAGGAAGAACCCCTCCATCCTCCTTGTGGTTTGAACAAATAACTGGTTAGGGTACTTTTTACTTACTCCTACAGGAAGCTGGGTAGAATGAATGGTTACTTGTGAAAAGAGCTTTTGATGAATAGCTCACCTAGATTTCTTCTTAATCTGGGCAAAGATGTATGTAATCCTTCAAAATATTGTCTGTGCCTCTTCCTTAAGTGGAAAAAAAAGTGACAGCTTCCTTTATGAAGTTGTGAGGATCTGCTTACACAAAAAGTGTTACACAAATATTCTGAAAATGTGGATGGTATATAGAGAAATAGACAACAGACTCCTTGTTAGCTGAAGCCTCTATATATTGGAATCATAACTATTTAATAATAAAGATGATATTTAAAAGTATCTTGTAACTTTATGACAGAATTGGTCTTATCTTCTAAAAATGTCCCACATCTGTGTGGTACCATGTCCTCAATTATCCATAATGAGAATTTTAACAAGTCAACTCAGTTTATCTACTTTTCTCTAAACACCCATCTTTGTTTTTTCATCATGATTAGGTCTTACAGATGCAAATGAAGAAATTTTTCTTCAGTTGACTTTAAGTACTCTTGTTTTGTTTTGTTTTTCTTCTTTTGTAGTCCTAAGGGGTTGGACCCAGGGCCACCTTTTTTTTTTTTTTCCGATACTGGGGGTTGAAACCAGGGCCTTGTGCCTGCATGCTTTGTAAGGGCTGGACCACTGAGTGGCACCCCCAGCCCCCCCCCCTTTTTTCTTACTTTTTGAGACAGGGTCTCGCTAAGTTATGCAGACTGCCTCTGGTCTCAAACTTGCTATCCTCCCGCCTCCGCCTCCTGAGCAGCTGGGATTACAGGCGTGCACCACTGCGACCGACAACCCAGGGCCTCTTTAAAGAGAACTTGTTTGTGTCTGAAGACATTAAGTGTGTGAAGACATACTTCCTAGAAAGGAGGAAACAGGAAGGAAGGGTCTTATTTTATTCAAAGTCAAGGGGCTACAAACCCGAGGATACAAGGGTCCTTGGTGTCCCATACACACATTTTTCCCTAGCAGATCTCCCTTCCTACCTCATGTTGTGGTTCATCAAGCTCTCTCTCCAGATCTTCCAGCAAAACCACAGCCTCTTCCCCACTCTCTGGACAATGTTCCCTCACCCATCCCTAAAGCTCCTTGGGCAGAATGGACAGGAACTGCTCCTTTGTGCTCACATGTGGCTTGAACCACTGGTAGCAAAGTTCCCAAAGTTGGATAAGAACCTCTTTTGGCCCAGGGGTCTCTTGGTAGCAGAGCTGCTGAAATTGCCTTTGGAAGACTTCTCTTGTCAGCGGACTAGTGCATTTCCGTTTGGATTCTTGCTTTTGGAGGTTACTTTCTGCTTCCACTTTCACTGTCAGAAGCTCTTCCAGCACCATAGGAGCTTGAAGATCCAGGGATAAATCCTCCTTTGAGTATGTATTCATCTTGACCTTGAATAGCCTTTAAGGTACCCTATTGCTGGAGCTCTGCTTCAAGACATATCCTTGGAGTCTCTTAAGCTGTAAAAATTGTTTATAGAGGAAAAAAAGAAATAACTGGTGGTAGAAACTAATAAGATAAGCAATTATCATAGACCCTAAAGCTTTTCACTGCGGCTGTACCACTGTGGCATCCGATCCCATCAGATCTCAGAAGCTAAGCAGGGTCGGGCCTGGTTAGTCCTTGAATGGGAGACCATCTGGGAACACCAAGTGCTGTAGGCTTGGGAGGACCTGGTAACCCACTCCCAAAAAACAATCAGCTACTAAAAACCCTATGAATAGCAGAGAAGCACTGACGATACTGTTTCGCCTGTTGTAATAGGGTTGCCATGAGTCAGACACCAACTTGACTGCATCTAACAACAACAAAGCTTTTCACGGGAAGGTGACTTGGTGACCAAAGGATGGAAATAACAGAAAAACATCAAGTTATAATGTACAAAGAGCATAGACTTTAAAGTTAACTCTGACCTCGGTTTGATTTTGGGTCTAACATTTACTGTTTGTGTGACTTTGTGCTAATCTTATATTCTTTTAAGTGCAGCTTCTCTATATGAGACAGAAATAGAAGTCATACCCTACAGGATTCATAGAGGGGGCTGAGGGTATAGCTAAGTGGTAGAGCACTTGTCTAGCATGTGTGATGCCCTAGGTTCAGTTACTAGCATAGGGAGAAAAAAGAGAATGAAAGAATGAAAGAAAATAGAAAAAAAAAATCCCCTTGCTTAACAGAGTTCATGAAGGAAATAGTGCACCAATTAGGGACCACGCAGATCACTCAGAATTTTTGGATAAAACATTTGAACTTGGCTGGTGTGGTGGCACACACCCGTAACCTTAGCACTCAGGAGGCTTAGGTAGAAGGATGGAGAGTTGCAGGCTAGCCTGGGCTACCTAGACAGCCTGTCTCAAAACAAAGCTTGAACTCACTGCATAAAAATCCAATTAGAAAACAAGTGGAAATACCGTTCTTGTTCTTGACTAAATGAATAAACCAATGTATAGTGAAAACTTTCCTTGAGTTTTCTTAATCTTCAAAACCACCACTTACGTTGGTATTATTGTCACTACATTTACAGAAAGAAAAGCTTAGGTGGATTCCAAGTCCTGTGGGCTCTCCACACAGCCCTGCTGATTCCTAACAGTCAACATACACAAACATTTTCATTATGCTTTCAGATACAAGATCACATTTAGGGGCCGGGCGTGGTGGCACACGCCTATAATCCCAGCGGCTCTATAATCCCAGCGGCTCGGGAGGCGGAGGCGGGAGGATCGCAAGTTCGAGACCAGAGGCAGTCTGTGTAATTTAGCGAGACCCTGTCTCAAAAAGTAAAAAAATGGACTGAGGTGCAGCTCAGTGTTTCAGCACTTGCAGAGCATGCAGGCGCGAGGCCCTGGGTTCAACCCCAGTAAAAAAAAAAGATCACATTTAGTCCTCACAATCACCCTCTGGGATTTCATTATAATCATTCCCAGAGATAAGAAATAGAGGGCAGAGGAAGTAGGCTACCCAAAGTAAGAACTCTTCTCGAGGACAGTCTTAAGAATTCAGGGACGGCCAAAGGAGACGTTTTCTACACAGATCTGGGACCCGAGACCCTGGAGTCTTGTGTGTCTCCCAAAGGCCAGAAGTGCAACCCAGCAGCTGAATTCCAGCATCACAGATTGGCTGACATCAAGGGAATCGGACTCCCAGGCTGGGAAGTGGGAGGGTGCCACGGGGAACCCTGGAATACAAATCTTTAACAGACTCTGCGCCGTCTGAGAATGAACTAAGGGGTTAGCTGAACGCTCACGTGTGCGCCTCAGAACCGGCCCGCGATACGCCGCCTCTTCCCGAGGACCCGACCTTCCCCAGAGCCCCGTCGGGTGGCGTCATACCACGCGGCGGCCCTCAGGCGCAGGCCTCACGCGGAGTGGCGGTGGCCACAGACCGGCTCCTCTCTTGGCGCGCGCCGGCTCACGTGAACGTTCGCCTGCGCGGACAGCGCTCCCAGCGACCAGCGGTGCGGCGGGGACCACGCCTCGGGAAGACGCGGCCCGCGGCGCCCGGGAGCAGACGCAGCACTTCCGGGCAGGTCTAGGACTCGAGTCTCGGTGCCCCTCCATGCCCGCCTCGCCCGGACTCAACTTCCGCCTCCCCGGCTTCCACTTCCTTTAACGCCTTGGGTCACATGATCAGCGTTGTGTGCGTGTGGGGGCCGCGTTCAGGCTTTAAAGTGAAGATGCAGGTGAAGCACGGACCATTGACTGTTGAAAGTACTGATTCTAAAAGCATTTAAAAATCAACACAGTGTTTATGGTTTTAAAAAAACTTCAGACAATGCCACAATTAATAAAGTAAAAGAAAGAAAAAAGAACCTTAGCTTGGAATTTGTGAGCATCATTCTGACATCTACCCTCACAGGCATTAAGCAATTTTAAATTTAGCTTGCTCGCCCTTCCTTCCTTCCTTCCTTCCTTCCTTCCTTCCTTCCTTCCTTCCTTCCTTCCTTCCTTCCTTCCTTCTTTTCCTTTTCTTTCTTCTTTTCTTTCTTCCTGTGGCACTGGGGAGTTGAACCCCAGGGCCTCATGCCTGCGTTTGCAAGCGCTCTGCCACTGGCCTGCTCCCCCAGTTCATTTTTTACTTTTTATTTTAAGACAGGGTCTCCTCAATTGGGCAGACTGCATCTGGCGTGGAACTCATGATCCTCCTGGCTCTGCCTCCTGCCTCGCTGGGATTTCAGGTGTGAGCCATCACCCCTGGCTTTAAATTTATCCTTTACTCCCCCCTTATTTAAACATTTTGCTTCATATACTGGATCTTAGTCTTTTAAGTCTAACTCATGTAGTGGCTGCATAAAGTCCATACAGCACATATCAATGTATTTGTTAAGGAGCCTGCATACTTTTAATTTAGACTTTTCTTTCCTCCTTCATTTATTGCTCCCCTCTCCCTTCTCTTCTTCCCTCCCTTTTTCTTTCTCCTTCCCTTTCTCACCTCTTATTTCTTTTCTTTCTTTTTTGCTCTTAAAGTTGTCTGGATATTTACTAATAATACCAAATCAACCCACTTAAATAAGCATTGTTGGTACAAAAGCACACAATTACACGTACTGTTAGCCATTCATTAATTTTATTATGCCAGTCAGAATGGTGTCCATGCATAGACAAACAATCATTTGTTTTAGCAGAATCTTATTACAACAGTAAGAAAGTATCTTATGTGTTAATGGAGGTTCTGTGATGTGTTTTAACTCCAAAACTGTAGCTCTGTAAATTTCCTCAGTTGTTTTCCCTGGCCTAACTTTTTGAGGGCATTAAATAAACCCAAGCTTCATGCTTTACTTCAATTTCCTCCATAATCCAGTAAGTATGTAATTAAGAATACTAACATGAAGACAATTTGTTTAAAATCCTCATAACTTTCTCTAGCATACCAATGTTCACTTGTAAAGCCCACGTTATGAGCTTTCTTAACTATGTACAGTAATGGGAATAACTGCCCAACTTTCTCTAGGACTTGAATAGATTATTTAAATATGTTATTCTCTTACATTTTGGACCTCCACGTGTTACAAGTAAATCGAGTTTTCATATTTATGAACTTTCTCAGATGCTTCCCTGGCAGTTGGTTAGACTCTCTTGCATCTAACTGGTTTGTATGTGCTTATTCCGTTGGTCAACTATTGGACAGGAAAGCTCCACCCAGAGCCAAGTGGGCTACACTTCAGAATTCTGTAGACAGCTCTCGGAGTCATTGGCTCTAGCCTGACTCTTCCCTGTCAGATTTCCCTATACCTGTGCTTTGATGAATCTCCTAGGGCAGAAGGGATTATTTATAATTTAGAACTGGAAATCTCTAGAGAACATTGAAAATGCCACACCAGCTCAAAGATAAGAGAGATCAACTCTAAGACAAACTGAAGATATTAAGAATCGCCTGAAACTCAGAAGCAGGCTGATTGTGATACTTTGCTGTGGGTCATGCCATAAGGAGAAGGAGGTGGGGAGGAGAGGGGAAAGGAGGAAGGAAGGAGCGAGGTGTTACATAAGAATGGGAGCCAAATGTCCAGGATTTTGTCAAAGTTTCAGGGTTTCAGGAAGCCAGTGGGTAAGATGCCGGCAGCCGTAGCCCTGTGGTGTCCCATCCCATCAGATCTCAGAAGCTAAGCAGGGTGGGGCCTGGTTAGTCCTTGGATGGGAGACCACCTGAGAACACCAGGTGCTGGGGGCTTGGAAGAAGGACTCAGCAACACACTCCCAAAAATCAACCCACCATTGAGAACCCTATGAATAGCAGAGAAGCACTGGTGATAGTGTTTTACCTGTTGTAAGTAGGGTTGCTATGAGTCAGACACCAACTTGATGGCACCTAACAACAAGTGGGTAAGATGATCTGCCCTGTGGGTGTCAGCAGCTCTTTCCTCAGTTATCCTTACGCATTTGTTTAAAGAGCATCGGAACATAACGACCAGGGCTGCCCCGATGCTTTATTAAAAAACAAAAACAAAACAAAATAGTTGCTTTTGTAAAGACTAATCACCACCACTTTCAGGGTTCAATTTGTGAGCTGCAAACATCCTAAAACCTAGGTATGGTATGAAATTCGTGGGAACAGCCTGCCACCTGGTGGTAAATTAATTACATTGCTCTCTTTCCATGTTAGGTGCCGACTCTTAGCGACCCTATGCACAACAGGCAAAACACTATTGTCAGTGCTTCTCTGCTATTCATAGAGTTTTCAATGGCCGGTTGATTTTTGGGAGTGGGTTGCTGGATCCATCTCCTAAGCCTACAGCACCTGGTGTTCCCAGGTGGTCTCCCATCCAAGTACTAACCATATGCTTCTGAGATCTGACAGGATTGGAGGCCACAGTGGTACAGCTGAAATGAAAAACCATTTCTTCAAAGAAATAGATATTTCTTTTGGATTTGGGTTGGTTTTCCATGCCTGCCAGCCTACATCAGCCAGAACTTGATAAAAACCCTACACATACTAGCCTAGCCCCAACTTAGTCAGACACTAAAGTGAGTTTGGGTTCCCTTCAACCTCTACGTACAACTAGGTTCAGTAAAGAATCCTTCTTTCCGGTCACTGAATGACACTTTGGGCAGATCCCATAGCTTTCTGACAATATTAACTATTAAAAGTCGCATTAATGAATAAAACAACAAAATTAAAATTATTTTAATTTAAAATTTTGTCATTTTTTCAATGAATTATATACTCACAGACTCAAAATACAAAAGTTACAAAAGGGCATGTATTGAAAAATATCTAATAGTTTCAATTTGATTGGCATGTTAATGATACTGTACTTCTATAGGAAAATGCTCATTTTTTAAGCAATAGGTACTGAAATATTTAAGGGTGGTATATCATGTTGTGTATAATGCAGTTTAACACACTTGGGGGGATGATGCCCACAATTTAGCACGATATGGCAAAATTATATAATTGTATAATGTAGGTGACCAGTATGTGTTCAATGTATATTATATGTAAACCTTTTAGGAGCAAATGTATTTAAGAATTCGGGTTTTTTAATTTAGGGAAGATAATAGGCATATTATATTAGCTAGTATATTATGTAACATCTGGCAGGGGTTCAGAGCACACCAAACCCTCAAGTTTCTGCAGTAAAATTCGTGGGTGGTCAACTTAAGTGGGTAAAATAAAGACTAGAAACAGGGACCGGGTGCAGTGGCGCACCCCTGTAATCCCAGCAGCTTGGGAGGCGGAGGCAGGAGGATCACAAGTTCTAGACCAGAGGCAGTCTGCATAACTTAGTGAGACCCTGTCTCAAAAAAGTAAAAAATGGGCTGAGGGTGCAGCTCAGTGGTCCAGCACTTGCAGACTATGCAAGCGCAAGGCCCTGGGTTCAACCCCCAGTACCCCCCCCCACACACACACACACTCCTAGGATATCCTCATATGTTTAATGATAATTTATCTCTTTCAAATTTTATTTATTTAAATAACTTTAATTCCACCAGAATACTATCAAATCATAGTGGTGAGAGTGGACCTCATTCTGAAATGTGGTTAAGCTCAAAGGGAATGCCCACAGTGCTTTCTCAGAACAGCAGGATGATGACTGTTGATATGTTTGTCAGATTTTATCTTGTTAAGCAAGGAATTATCTATTCTTTTTAAATTAAAAGTTAAAAATCTTTATCAAAATGGATACTGTGATTAAATGCATTTCCACATCTGTTTAAAAACCTACATGCGTTTCTCCTTCAATGTGCTAACATGATGAATTATGTCTAAAGATTTCTTCATTTTAAATGGTGAATAATTTAGTCCTTTAATGTGTTGCTGGATTGTGTGGCTCTCATTTTATTTAAGATTCAACATACGGCAGAATAAGAATATATGATTTTCTTATGCAATCAATTTTGGTTTCAAAATAAACCTTAGGATTTTGTCAGGGGGAAAAACCCAGAATATTCTCTTCTTTTTCTGTACTCTGCAACAGTTTTTAATGCATTGGAATAGCCTATTTTATAAGGGTCTAGGAAAACTGACCTGTGAAACTGTTATGTCTGATGTTTTTGGAAGGTAGCTTGTTAACCACTTTTATGTCTTCCGTTATAATTGGTACGTTTGATTTTCTTTTTATCCTCAGGTTATTTTGGTTTGCTATATTTTCCGAAAATACATACGTTGAAACCAGGTTTTGAAATTATTTTTGCATAGCGTTTTAGTTACACAGGGCATTGTTGTTAGGTGCTGACCAGTTGGTCCGACTCGCAGCGGCCCTCGTAGGGTTTTCAGTAGTTGTTTTAGCGATTGCAACCTTTGCTGTCACTGAAAGCATCTGCCGGAGCCCCAAATCACCTCGGACCTCGCTTCCCGCCGAGGCTGGGGAGTCAGGAGGCGGGGACAGCTCCGTGGGCCGGGCCGCGTGAACAAGTGCTGCGGCGGGGCTGCAGGATGCGGCGGCGGGGCTGCGGGCGCGGTTGTCTGACGCGGAGCCTCAAGCCGGGGAACGGGCGCCCCGCGCTGTTCCCGCTCCGCGCTATGCTCCGTCCCCGCCCGCGCTGTTCTTGCCCGAGGCTCCCGGACGCGCCTGAGGGCCCCGAACCCGCGCGCCCCGAGGTCCGCGAAGGCCGATGGCCGCGCCTCTGTCAGCAGCTGCGAACGCCCCGAGCCTTTCAGCGCCAACCCTGCTCCCCGTCTTTGCAGCCAGGGGACTCAGGGTTCCTCGGGGTGGGGGTCCCACCTTTCTTTTGTTTTTTGTGTTCTTCCAGCTGCGAGGCTCGGCCCAGATCACCGTGGTGGGTGTCAGCACTCAACACAAATAAATGGCCATTAATGACCTCCCCCAGATTTCCTAAATGATAAAGGGTTATACATTCCTCTGCCTGCCACCCCCTTCAGTGATAACTGAAAAGTCCTTGTAACTCCAATTCTTAAAAATAATCCCCACCAATAGTTTTGTGTTTAGTCCTCCAAGCCACTTAAAAATGAGGCATGTATACTTCTAAAATTATATTTGCAAACACAGAGACTACTATATGTTATGTTCTGCAGGGTGCGTTTAGTGTCAGTCCTTACCTATCTGCTTTATTCTTTTTTGTGATTATGTGGTAGGACAACTAAGTGGATGCACCATAATTCTTTTACACAAACATATTAACCCTCTTGTTTCAAACACAGCTACCCTGAACATGCTGTCATGCTCTTATGTATGCCTTGATGAATTATGCAAATATTTCTGTAGAATGGAATTTTCAAAGTACAATAGCTGAATGATAATACTCACTTTTTACAATCAGGTTTATTGAAGTATAATTTGCATATAATAAAATTTAACTTCTAAGCATATAGTTGGATGAATTTTGGCAAGCATGTATAGTGGTGTAAAGATCCCGACAAGCAAAATATGCATTTCTAGCACCTCCCAATACTGTCCTTTGCTCTTTTTTCATCAGCCTTTCCCTCCATCCCTGCCCCCCCCGCCCCGCCAAAGGATCAATAATATGACTTTTTAAAAACTAGTTTTTGCCTTTTCTGTGATGGAATCATGCAGTATGAACACAGGGCTGGTTTCTAGTTTCCTTCACTTGGCACGTTGTTTTCCCTTAGATCATGTGGCACCTGGACGTGCCACCCGGCCCCCTCTTCGAGTGGTCACTGCCTTCACAGGACACCCCAGGCCCACTTTTCTACACGCATCTCCTACACGCTTCTCTTACTGCGGCCCAAAACCTCCCTCTCCTCAAGACAATGCCTGGTATAGAATCTTTGCTTCTCCTAAACCAGCCTCAGGAACAGCAAACAATGCCATCTCCATTACCCTTAGAGCTCCCTCAGAATCCTTCAACCCTGCAGCCTGTGTAAATTAGCAAGACTCTGTCTCAAAATAATAAGTAAATAAGTAAATAATAAACAAACAAACAAATAAATAAATAAATAAGGAGGGAGGGGGGAGGGTACAGCCAGGGGGGAGGGTGCAGCCTGGAGGGAGAGCACTTGCCCAGCATGTGCCAGGCCCTCGGTTCAACTCCTTAGTACTAAATATAAAAATAAAGAATCTTTTGACTAGAACCCAAAATTTACAAAAGACGCCTCTCTTTTCCCTCTGGTGGAGCAGCATTTCCTGGTTATTCTAGCTTACCCATCACTTCATCTATTCAATAAATCTGACTTTTTTTCAGAACAGGGTTTGTTCTTGCTGGTCTTTGGCTGCTGTCCCTAATCCCTTGTTGCCTTGCTCTGTAGCTCTTCGCTCTGGGGAGAAGGTTCAAGAGATTAGTCTTGTCAGAGCTAGGAAGGTTCAGTACAGACATTCGGGCTGATGTTGAAATGATGGAGAATTGTGTGTTCTTAGCAAACCAGAAAGAATCTAGATTAATCACACTTTCAAAGAAGAGGAAAAGAGGACAAAACGAGAGTAGTTTCAAACTTTGGCAAAATCAGGATTATCCAGAGTCTCTTACAGCACACATTGCTGGGCTCCAGCCCTGGTGTTAATTTTTCTAACTTTTCCAGGTGATGATAATGCTGTTGTACTGGGGACCACACTTTTGAGAAACACTGAACTAAGTAATCCTGTCTATTATATAAGAGTGAATGTTTTGACTCTTGTGATCTGATTTCAGATGTCTGATTTAGACTTTTAATAATTCTTCTTCACATAAAACAATCAAGTGAGTCCCACTCTCAGACCACACAAGACTTCACCTCATTCTTGGCTGTTTGATCAGCCCAATTTGTAACTGTTTGTAGTTACCCAGAGAATGTGAAATAAGCCAAAGCCACCATATTTATAAAAACCCAGGGTGCCCCATTGCTTTTGTCTCATTTTGGGTGCCTGTGTTTCTGTTTAGATGATCTGTGACAGTGCTGGCTCAAATGACCCCTCTCATAAAGGCTGCATAAAC
>VMDO01005122.1:21275-115562 GCA_007922755.1 Pedetes capensis
TTTTTTTTTTTTTTTTTTTTTTTTTTGGTATTGGGTGATTGAACCCAAGCCCTCGTGCATGCTTTGCAAGAGTTCCACCACTGAGCTGCACCCCCAGCCCACTTTTTTACTTTTTATTTTGAGACAGGGTCTCACTAAATGATGCAGGCTGCCTCTGGCCTTGAACTTGTCTTTTGTTTGTTTGTTTTGCGGTACTGGAGGTTGAACCCAGGGCCTCACGCCTGCATGCTTTGCAAGTGCTGGGCCACTGAGCTGCGCCCTCAGCCCTTTCTTTTTTTTTTCTTTTTTTCTTTTTTTTTACTTTTTTGAGACAGGGTCTCGCTAAATTATGCAGACTGCCTCTGGTCTCGAACTTGCTATCCTCCTGCCTCTGCCTCCTTAGCCACTGGGATTACAGTTGTGCACCACCACGCCCGGCTGGCCTTGAACTTGTGATCCTCCTCCCTCAGCCTCCTGAGTCACTGGGATTGCAGGCATGTGCCATTGTGCTCCATGTCACACATGGTTTCTGGTACAGCAATTTCTGTCAGATTAAAACATTGGTATGTGGTCTCGTCTGCTTTGTTCATTGGATCTGGCACTGTGTAACTTCTGGCTCTTCCCCAAAGTCAAAATGACCAAGAAAGGTAAGTGTTTTGAATTGATTCAGGGCATAGAGGCAGTCACAACAGCACAACTTAAAGAAGACACTCACAAAAGAGGATTCCAGACCTGCTTCAGAATGCACAAGAACGATGGACAAGTGTGTTCGAAGGTAGGGAGCCTGTAAGGGGGATTAATGACAATGTGTCTTTTACTGTAATAAATTTTTTAAAATTTAAACATTAACTGTATTTTTCAATCACACTGCTTGTGTACATGGACTGGGGAATATTATGTATATTTGTGAGCTTAATGTTCTAATATATGCATACTTGGTTTTAGTAGGATACAGGAAGTCCAAAAGTAGTATTCTACTAGATGGTGGGGTAATTGGTGAGAAAACTTTGCTGTATAGCTTTTTATACTTTTTGAATTGGATGAATACAGTACTTATCAAAAATGGAAATAATAAAAACATAAGATGAAAAGTTAGGTTATTATTCTCCCTTCTAGAGATCAGCCAATAGTAAATCACAAGTAGAAATTATACAATACTGACATTCTTCCACGCTTTTCTCAGGAAGAAATCTTCAGTCCCAACACAGAATGTTGTATGGAACACACTTTTTTGCTCTGTGATATTTCTATACAAAACAGGCTTGTTGGTAAAAGATCCCTGTAAGAAAGAGATCTTTAGGCAGTAATGGTTGTGTTAGAAGATAGCATAGGGCAGGGCAAGGAGGCTCAAGCCTGTGGTCCTAGCTACTGGGGGTGGGGCGTATGTGAAGTACTGAGGCAGATTTGGAGCCCAGGGGTTTGAAGCCATAGTGAGACTCTGTCTCAAAAATAAGAAAGTAAAATAGATAGAGAAATAAATAAATAAATAAATAAATAAATAAATGATAATAGTCAAAATAGCAGCAGGAGTAACATTGGTCTGGAAATGCCTTAAATAACCCATGAAGTCTGGAATACAGAATTTTGCATGTACCACTCTCTGGATGATTTTATCAGTTCCTTTAGGCTGTTTTGGCAAATTTTTTGTTGTTGTTGTTGTGGTTGTTGTTTTTGTGTTTTGGTCCTCCAGCGATTCTTCAATTCTTTCCTTAGTACAAGTCCTTGCTAAGCAAAATTTTGGAAGGCATGGAAATTTGGTGGCAGAATGAAACACGAATTAAGTACATCAACTAACAAATTAGGTTCAGAGGAGGATAAGTGCTGCAGAAGAGGCAGAGAATGACGAAGGTGAGGGCAAATTACTCACTGGGGGGATGTTGTTAGGTCCAACCGAGAAGGAAGGAATTAAATCCTGGAGGTGGTGCCCAAAGTTCCTGATTCTTGGAACAAAACACCCGGCCACCGACGAGGATGGGATTCGAACCCACGCGTGCAGAGCACAATGGATTAGCAGTCCATCGCCTTAACCACTCGGCCACCTCGTCACACAGGAGTCACTCTGTTCAATTTCCCCCTCCCTGCAGGGCTCCCAGGGACTTTAAAAAAAATGCTTATTAATATATTTAATGGCTCTTTCCGTAGCTTAGTCCTAGTAACCGTCTGAGTCAGGCGTCATAAAGCGCATTTCACAACCACGACACCTCAGTGTGAGGTTGCTTGGCAAACACCTGGTGGGTCGAATCCGCCTGGCGCCGGTGGCCGGACATAACGTAATCTAACCTAACAACCTAACCTAACCTACCTGACCTGACCTAACCTACCTAACCAACATAACGTTTTGCTAACTAGGCTCGCACCCGCGGACCTCCGCTTGCTCCTGCAGGTGCCTTCGATCGAGAGGTCTATCTGGATCCCAGTGTTCTGAGGTCCCAGAAACCTGGCTCCACGACCCCTGTCCTTCGCCTCCGCTCCGCTCGGGGCTGAGCCCGGACCCGCCGGCAGGGGGCGAGCGCGTTGGGAAGGAAACGTGGGCCGCCGCTCCGGCTTGGGGAGGACCAGGAAGAGCAGTCTTTTGTGCCTAGGGCAGCGCTGGCCCCAACCGACCGGGCATTTCTGCTGTGACCCAGGTAAGTGTGTCGTGCAGTCTGACTCAGCCCACTCTGCAGCTGCGGGGAGGACATCGACTTACACCAGGGCCCGAGTAAGCAAGCGGCAACTATTGTTAAGTGAGCTACTGAAGCCCTCTAAAGTTAGTGAGAAATCTTAAGCACCAGGATCAGGGTGGAAGGATATTTTCAATCAAACCTCTTAGGTTAATAATCTCAGTTTTTAAAGAAAAAACCATAAAGTTGTGATGGATAGTAAATGAGTTAATATCACTGAAATGCTTAGAAAACTGTCTAGCAAATAGGAATCTCTGTGTAAGTCATTTGATATTATTATAGTTGCTTTATTACTATACTAACACCGTAAATAATAAACTATGAGTTAATTACCTGCAATTATATCCAATAAGGGAAGAAAACCAAGCAGGGAAAAAGAGATGCCCTCAAAAGAAACACATCTATCAATTTACAGGAAAAAAAATCATATGATAAATTTGAAACAAGGTCACTTAACTTATAGGTAAGGACACTTGAAACATTAATGTGTCATCTCCTCCCTACTCCCACTTTAGATTTCTGAAATACTGCCCATGAGAATTTAAATCAGCCCAACCAGGTGACAGACAATAGCATAAGACCTACTAAAATGACCCAGCTGGTATTTAGCTCAGTTGGTGAGCACTGCTCTGCAGTGTCTGAGGTCCCGAGTTAGATTCCCAGCGCCATAAAAACGGAGGACTTGGCACCTACTCCCGAGGCAATCTCGAAACAGCCATTGAAAGCCCTCACTGAGGGTCGCTATGAATCTGATAGGACTCCATGGTACCTAACAAACAATGACTCATTATAGGGCTGAAGATGTAACCTAGTCGTAGAACACCTGCCTACCGTGCATGGGGCCCTGTGTTCAATCCTCAGCACTGAGAAGAAAGGATTACAAAGTCTGAGTCTTTCCTTAAGTCAAACTAGTGGCAGAGAATTATGCCAGAGGAAATATACTGCACTTGTGCGAAATAGACTGTAAAGTGGAAAAGGCAAGTGAGGACTGTTAACTTAAGCCTGGATTTTATAAAGGTATTAAACCTAGAATTTTTATTATCTTCAAAGGATTATTATCTTTTTAAGAGTTAAATTGGGAGAAAGACCTGGCAATCCACTCCCAAGGCAATCCCGAAACAGTCTGCCATTGAAAACCCTATGAGTGTCGCTATGAGTTGGATACCGACTCGACGGCACCTAACAACAACAACAAGAGTTAAATTAAGGGGTTTTGATATAGCTCAATATTTTGAAATCTTATTTGCCATTTCTTGCTTTTTAAATACTGGGAATGAAGAGGATAAGAAAGAATGCACTTTTTGCAACTTCTGGTAGGCTGCCACTGATAAAAACATAAAAAATATCTTGATGAATGTAAACCAATTGTTACTAGCATCTCTAACTTTCTGTGTTAAACATTTTTTGCAAGCTTTTCCTTTTTACTTTATCATGAACACATTAGCTAGTAATTAAATTTAAAAAAATAAAGATGAATTCAAACAAATTAAAGGTGGAAGAATAGCAAAAAGTCAAATGCTACTCAGAAATGAAGTAAGATATTAAGAAGTGATGATTAGATTTAATGACAATCATTTTTATATATGATATGATGGGATTTCATCTTAACATCTTGTAGCTCAAACGGGCAGACACTACCTCTACGCAGTCTGATTTCACAGATGATTTCAGCTCAGTGGAAAGCATTCTTTTAATTGTGTTTTGTATCACAGCACAATCTTTGTCCTTTGTTTTTTGCACCATTTCTGACTCTTGTGAACCCACCTCTCTCAGAGACCTCCTTTAAACCTGAGCCCCCTTTTGATTGGGGCTCAGTCTTTGGAAATGATTCTGCTGGGTCATGTACTGGTATGGAATAAAGACTTGCCTGAAAGGTTTCTTTTACTCCCTGCAACATTAAGACACAATTTACTGCTGAGTGGGGTAGCGTGTGCCTGTCATCCCAGAGACTCGGGAGGCAGAGGCAGGAGGATTGCAGGTTTGAGTGCAGAGACAGCCTGTGTAACTTAGCAAGACTGTAACTCAAAATAAAAAATAAATGGTCTGGGGATACAGCCCAATGGTGAGGCACTTGCAGGGCCTGTGAAGGTCTCTAGTTCAACCCCCAAGTACCCATATGATCCAACAATCACCCTCCTTGTCTAGATGTACCAAAATTTATTGCTGAAGGACATCTTGGTTTATCCTATGTTTCAGAAATCTTGAATAAAATTGCTATCTGAGTGCAGGTTTTTATATAGACATGAGTTTTGGATAAATACTAAGGAGGGTGATTGTTGGATCATATGGTAAGAATATGCTTTGTATTTTTAAAGAAACTCCCTGTCTTCCAAAGTGGCAGTGCCATTTTGCATTCCTACCAGCAAGGAATTGCCTGCAGCCATACCACAGTGGCATTTGGTCTTGTCAGATCTCGGAAGCTAAGCAGGGTCAGGCCTGGTTAGTTCTTGGATGAGAGACCTCCTGGGAATACCGGGTGCTGTAGGCTTGGAAAAAGGACCTGGCAGCCCATTCTCCAAACAGGCAACCATCTAAAACTCTACAAATAGCAGAGAAGCAGTGACAAGGGTCCTGGGTATGGCACAATGTTGGGAAGTGATTCATTCTATTGTAGCTAGGGTCACTATGAGTCAGATTCAATTCAATGGCACCTAACAACAGCAGCAAACCAGCAATGAACAGGTTTGTATTGCTCCACATCTTTGACAGTACCTAGTGGCGTCAGTGTTCTGGACATTGACCATTTTGTTGTTAGGTGCCGTCGAGTCGAGTCCGACTCATAGCGACCCTATGTACAGCAGATCGAAACACTTGCCGATTCTGTGCCAGGCAAACAATCTTATTTATGTTTCAGCCCATTGTTGCAGACACTGTGTCAATCCATCTGGTGGAGGGTTTTCCTCTTTTGCATTGACCTGCCACTCTTCCAAACATGATGTCCTTCTCCAGGGATTGTTCTCTCCTGACTACATGTCCGAAATATAGTAGGAGCATATCGGTATCACATTGTTTTAATTCCTTGTGGTTTTAATTTAGCATTTTATTAAATTCCATTTTCTCTCACTTCTTAGCACATCAATTATACATCTTGATTTACTTTAGTGATTGCCTTAGAGTTTGCAATATGCATTCACAAGTAATTCAAATCCATTTTCAGATAATACTATATTGCTTCGTGGGTAATGAAAGAACCTTACAAAAACAAAATATTCCTATTTTTTCCCTCCTGTTCCTTCCTTAGTTTCTGCCATTAACTTCATTTATATTTAAGCATACATAACTGAATGCATTATTGCAATTATTATTTGGGTACTCGGCAAACTTTTACCTGTTAGATCAATTAAGAATAAGAAAAATGTGCCAGGTGCGGTGGCACACACCTGTAATCCCAGCGGCTCGGGAGGCAGAGGTGGGAGGATCATGAGTTTGAGACCAGAGGTAGTCTGCAAACTTAGCGAGACCCTGTCTCAAAAAGTAAAAAAAAATGGGCTGGGGGCACAGCCCAGTGGTCCAACACTTGCAAAGCATGCAGGCGCAAGGCCCTGGGTTCAACCCCCAGTACCGCAAAAAAAAAAAAAAAAAAAAAAAAAAGAATAAGAAAAATAAGTTTTCTGTTTTACTTTTAATTATTCACTCTGTGACACTCTCCCTTTCTTTACATAGGCCTGAGTTTCTAACTTATATATTTTTTACTGTCTCCGAAAAAGATTTTTAAAACATTTAAAAAATTCCTTCCAAGGCAGATCTACTGGTAACAAATTCCTTCAATTTTTGTTTGTGTCAGAAAATCTTTCTCTTTCATTTGAAGGGTAATTTTTAAACATTGGGGTTACTGATATTTTTCTCTCAATGCTTTAAATATTTAACTCCTCTCTTCCTGCTTGTATTTTGTTTGTTTTTGAGACAGAGTCTGGCTATGTAGCCCAGGCTGGCCTGGAACTTTTAATCTTCCTGCTGCAGCCACCCAAGTGCTGGCATTAGAGATGTGCACTGCCATGCCCCCACCATGCACCACCATGCCTTACTGCGGGGGACTGCACATTGCTGTGATGCTGAAAGTTAAGCCATTGTTATATCGGATATCAGCAGGGTCACCCACGGTGGGTAGGTTTCAGCTGAGCTTCCAGACTAAGACAGACTAGGTGGAAGAACATGGCTAACCCACTCCCAAAATAATTAGCCATTGAAAACCCAATGAATAGCAGAGAAATGCTGTCAGATATAGTACCAGAAAAATGAGCCCCCCAGGCTGGAAGGCACTCAACAAATTACTGGGGAAGAGTTGCCTCCTCAAAGTTGCTTTAAGGGAAGGGAGAGCCACCCCACATCTGGTGTCTTTGTTTTGTAAAAGGGTTTAACGGACCTATGGAATACTTTCAGAAGGACGGGTCATGGGTGGAAGGCCCAGAATAGTCTGCCTGTGTTCACATCCAGGCAGCCATCCATCCTGGCCCAGGGTGTGGGGCTCATTACAAAGTGTCCTTCCAATGTCCTCAGCGAGGCATGTGGCTTCCTCATCATGGAAGAATGGCAGGAGCCTTTTTCAATCCCTTTTCTCCAAATTGCCTGCTAATGCCTAAACTAGCCACTTAATGCTGATAACTGCTTTGTATATTCTCAACTCTAGCCCTCTCTGGCCATTGCCCCACAAGGAAGGGATGTGAGAAACACCAATAAGGGTCACAATCTCAAGGCACAGGCTCACCAACAGTCTGAGACCCAATCACAGGACCACAGAACACTTCTGCTCCCCACCAACCTTGCCATCCCACACCGAACGCCTATGTTTTGAGTTCCTCTTACCAAGTCCCTCATGTTCACCTTTTCAACAGTCACAATGCATGCTAAAAGGCAAACATAGAAATGAAACAAGTATGAGAATCAGAGTCACACGTGGCAGGAACATTGGAATTATCATACCTGGGTTTCTAAAAAGACAAAATCACTATGATTAATATGCTAAGAGCTTTATGGGAAAAATAGACAGAGCATTTCTGTGGCCAGGCGTGGACGGGGTTTCCACCTCCTGTGGACAGCAACTAGGTATCCTGTAATTCCATTCAATCCCGACACTGTCTTCCTACAGTTAGGGTTCAGGGCTCCTTCCCACAAACCTGCCTGAGGTGAAGGCTGGAGAAGCATCAGAGAAGGAGATGAGTCTTCCACCCAGTGTTTCCAGGTCCTTGTAACCACCAGAGAAAGACTCTAGACATGAGACAGAGTAAGGGATTGGGAGGAAGTTTTGTCACAGAGCAGAAGTTCACACCATAAGGTGAGTGCCCATTTTTGAGCTTACAAGCTTCTCCTGGTGGGCTTTTTACCAAATCTGGGGGATGTGGTCCATGGTGGCATGGGTTATTTCTGCCTAAGGCGATTTGACAAGATTATTCATGTCTTTTCCTGCAGCCATACACTGTGACGTCTGATCACGTCATATCTCAGAAGCTAAACAGGTCGGGCCTGGTTAATACTTGCATGGGAGACCACCTGGGAACACCAGATATTGTAGGCTTGGGAGAAGGTCCCAGCAAACCATTCCCAAAAAACAATCAGGCATTGAAAACCCTATGAATAGCAGAGACACAGAAATAATAGTGTTTCCTTTGTTGTACTAGGGTCACTATGAGTAGGACACCGACTCGATGGCACCTAACAACAATTCATGTCTTTATTGTGTCAGAAGGTTAGGCATGATGTGTTATATGGTAGTTTAGTTATTTTTCTTGCAACATGCAGCATAGGTTGACAGTTAGGGAGCCCGTGTCTAGATGCTGTGGGGTTTGTAGTTTGTCAGTTCCTGTTTTTTAATTCCTTCTGCTCTTTTTTAAAGTTCTTTCTTCTGACCCCTTCTTGTTCCTTGGTCAGTTCTTACCTCAGACTGCCCCAACTTTGGAAACCAATCACAAGTGGGAAGCTGCCTCCAAGTCAGCGTACTCACTATCCCCTCCTTGGGTTTCATTAATTTGCCAGAATAACCCACAGAGCTCAGAGAAATGCATTAGTCCTGCTCACCCATTCCTCATAAGTGGAATTATGCAGAATGCACAGGACCAGCCAGATGAAAAGACACACAGGGCAGTGATGAGACACCTCCCTGCTCTCTCTGGGCACCCCACCATCCAGACACCTCTACTTGTTTGGCAGTTAGGAAGGTCTGTGAGCCCTCTCCTCTAGGGTTTTTAGGGAGCCTTAACTGTGTTGGAATGGTTGATTACCTCACTGGCTAAAGGCAGTGATCTCAACCTGCAGTCCCCCTCCCTTCCTCTCAGGCCAGGGAAGTGGGGCCAAAGTTCCAACCTTCTAATGACAGTAGTTGGTTCCTGTGGCAACCAGGCCCCATCCTGAGGCTGTTTAGGAGCTGCCAAAAGTTGCCTCATTCAGATAAAAGATATTCCAATCATCCAGGAAATTCCAAGGGATTTAAGAGCCCGGGGCCAATGCAGATACCACTATTAGGAAATCACAGGTGTTAGGAGCTCTGTGTGAGGAATCCAGGTCAAAGCCCAAATACTAACTCAGGAACTGGGGGAGCAGAAACTATATATATATTTTTTATTATATCACAGTATCAGAGTATTCAAACTTCATAAAATCAAAGATTAAAAACCTTGAGCTAGGAATGTAGCTTATTGATAGAGCGCTTGCTTAGCATGTGAGAGGCTCTGCAGTTGATCCAAAGCACTGCAAAAAAGTAAATAAACACCAAAAATAATATTAAATGAAGTTAGAGGACAAAGAAACATCTTTTCCATGTTGTTGTTTGTCAGGATTCAGCTCAGGCCCGGCAGAAGTCAGAGCCTTGCCTTGACACTGAGTGGGTATTGGGGACCCACTGGACCGGGTTGGTGTGATGGCCGGAGGCACCAAAGAAGGACCTCTGGAGACCTTCTGCGGGAAACAGGAGAGGGAAAGTTTACTGGGTTGCTCCCCAAGCGAGGGACAACAAGCAAACAGCCCCTGTCAGGTGCTAGTTTGTCAGCCGTGTCAAATTCCATGCTGCAGGCTCACTGGTGATACAGCTCAGCCTTAAAGGCATGGCTACAAGCAGTTGGTGTTCTGCTGGGCTGGAGGTCCGGTGGTCTTGACTCTCACAGCTCGCCTTCTCTGCCTCCATCCTTCCCAAGGATGGGAGGAATTGGGAGACTCTTCATGACTTGCTTGTAGCCTTCGGTGCTTTGGGGCCCCTGGCCTTGACACATCAGCTTGCTAGATGAACTTCCACAGGATTGGGGAGTGCTGGATTGAGGTGATGGGGTCCGGACAGCAGTTGAAGGATGGAGAGAGGTGAAGGGGTGAAGTGGGGTCTGGGGGCCTGCTTATGTAGGCTCCCAGAGAGGGGTATGTTCTGGGGATAGCCAATCAGGGCACATTCCTGACAGGTACAGCAGGTAAACTGTCATACCTTCCAGGTAGGGGCAGTTATTTAAATGGGGTGTTTTGGGGGTGCAATGGGGATTGATAGATAAGGTGGGTAAGGGTCCAATCAGGTAGGATACCTTAGGAGCCAATCAGGGTGCTAGGGGTAGCCAATCAAAGTTGAGGTAGTTGAGGCTGGGTCAGGCTGGTCAGGGTCAGGCTTTGCTCACTCGGTGGGAGGGGTAGGAGTGAGTGAGTGGAATGTGGCCCTGGGGCCACCTAGAGGTCAGTTCCTCATGCTGGTCTGAGGGACCCTATAGGGTGCATTAAAAAATCCCCAACAGTTGTTGTTTTTGTTGTTAGGTGCCATCAAATTGTGTCTGACTCATAGTGACCCTGTGTACAACAGGATGAAACACTCCCTGACACTGCCATGCCTGGCACTGTATCAGTGCTTCTCTGCTATTCAGAGTGTTTTCAATAGCTGATTGTCTCAGGATTGTTTCAAGAGTGGGCTGCCAGGCCCTTCTCCCATTTTTGTGGTGAAGGGGATCAAAACCCAGGGACTCAGAGAGCACAGAGACTTCACTTTGTGGTGAATTCCCTGGTGGTCTATCAGATGCTTTTTTCTCCTAAAGGCCTTCCACACTCAGGACATTTGTATATCTTATCCCCTGTGTGGGTTCTTTTGTGGTTTCCTCAGGCAAGTTGACCAAGTAAAGATCTTCCAACACACATCACATTTATGTTTTCTTGGCTCAGGAAGATTTCTTTGCATGTGTTTATTGTGTAGTCCAGACTGGCCCAGAACTTGTATTAATCCTTCTGCTTCAGTCTTCCAAATGTTGTAATTATAGGTATGCACCAGCATACCTAGCTTAAATGAAGTTTGAAGAAATAAATGGGTGAATGAAAAAGGGATTTATTTACAGTTTAGCCAAACTGGGAAGAGAGAAAGTCTTTAGAACGTCTCTTCAGCTTTTCTGTGGTAGTCCCCCATCTTTTATAGTGAAGATGAAACCAAAAGCTAAAACAAAGGGCTAGAATAAAAGCCAGAAAACATGTAGATTTAGCTGTTAGTATAATTTTGAACTAGAAAGGAAGTCTCCTCCCTGAAGTGACACAGTGGGCACTTGCCATAGGATTTTGTGCTGAATTTTCATTCTCCCAAGATTTGTGTCCATTCTAGCATGAGATCCATTATAAGAATTACTACTTATAACACAGGTCCTTCTACTCCTGGGTTCTGCGAACTGAATCTCAGATGAAGGCATGAAGAATCATGTGAGGCTGTTCCTATAGCACCTCCAGGAACCTGCCACTCCAGCGTGTATCTCTCAGTTTGGGCATTTGAATAAATTTAGCCCACTAAAGTGTACTTTATCTGATGTTGAAAGAGCTATAACAGCTCTTTTGGTGTTTGAATGTATTTTATTTTCAACAACTTTACATATGCTTATAATTTAAATGTGCCTCTTATAAGCAGGTCTTAAAGCCAACCTGACAATTGTCTTTTAAATGAAGAATTTATTCCATACTTAATATTGTAGTTTAATGCTACTATACACTAAATGCTATTTAGTTAACATGATCAATTATTTTTCAGCTGTGTGCAATGACACATGCCTGTAATTCAAGTGATTTGGGAGGTAGAGGCAGGAGGATCAGGAGTTTGAGGCCAGAGGCAGTCTGCGTAACTTAGTAAGACTATGACTAAAAATTTTAAAACAGTAAAAAATGGGCTGACGGTGCAGTTTAGTGGTAGAGTGACTGCAAACCATGCATGAGGCCCTGAGTTATCCTCCCCCCCCACCCCCATCCCCAGAGTTGTTGTCTTTGCTTTTTTTTTCTTCTAGCCCATCAACAAAATCCTCTTGGCACTGCCTTCGGTATGTGTTCATAATCTCATCACATCTCACTACCTCTGTGGTCACTCCTGCTCCAGCCACCATCATTTCCTGCTTGGATTACTTCAATACCTCCTAAAATTGCTCTGTAGCTCCTACTCTTGTCCCATATGATCTATTTTTAACAGAGCAGCTGTAAGAATACTTTTAAAACTTCAGGTATGTCACGTCTTTGCTCAAAACCCCACAACAGCTTTCAGTTTCACTCAGGAAAAAAATCCCGGTCCACACATTGGCCTCAAGTCCATCTCTGCACGCCCTTTCCCCTTACGTCTCTGATTGCATTTCCTGTTGTCTCACTGGCCCTGCTGTTTCTCCAACATGTCAACACTTCACACTTCTTCTTCTCTTCTTCTGGGGATCACGTTCTTTGGTAGAAGGGAAAACATTGCATTTCTTTCCCCTTTACCTACACCATGGTCTGATAAGTAGCTTTTTAATTACATTGTATTTTAAGCAATAGAATCAGTTTATCTTACTATACCCCTGAAATGTCTTTTTCTTCTTCCTTCTTTCTTTCTTCTTCTTCTTCCCTCCTCCTCCTTCTCCTGCCCAACCCCCCCTCTTCCTCCTCCTCCTCCTTCAGGACATTGTGATGTAGCCCAGACCGGCCTTAAACCTGAGGTCATCCTGCCTCAGTCTCCCAAGAGCTGTGATTATAGGTGTTCATCCCCACATGTGGCTCAGGAATATTTCTGAAGTTGAGGTTATTTCATTTTTACCTTGGAAAGTCACCTCCCTGCAGGCTGCCACTAGATGAGATTGTGCATGGCTGGCTTAGCTGTTTCTCTTAAGAACCACTGCAGAAAAGGTGATATCACAATCAGGATAAGAAACCAGACAAGTCCTTTAGCTCATGAGAGACAGGAACTATTATGCGTTAGGGAAGTTGACATTGTGCCCATCTGAGGCCCAGCCATTTCCTTCATGGGTAGGTTTCCCAGAAAAATACTCTCAAAGGTGTTCAGGGCAACACTGCTTATGATAAAGAATTGACTAACAGCCCAAATAATCTTCATTAGAGGAATGAATGTATAAGCAATTTATGGCAGTTAAAGTGGACTAGATCTGTACATATTAACATGAATAGGTCGTAAAAGAGCAGAATGTCATAGAACACAAGACTTTTTTACAGAATGTAAATGGTTTTACAGAATGTGTATTTAAGGGTGGGTGGGGGAAGTGGGAGAGAATGTGATTAAGAAGAGGGCAGAGCGGGAAAAGGAAAATATATAAAAATGAAATCACTGATTATGATGTGCCATGAACCAACTGATAATCAAATCCACCCTGAGCACCCAAAGCCATTCACTGATGAGGTTTGGGAAGAGGGCAGAGGTCCCTCGCAGGCTGACCTGGTGTCATCCCCTCAGCAGAGCCCTTTGAGCAGCTGCTCAACAAACATATCCTGAAGACATCACAGTGTCATGACCCTGTGTTGAAACACAAAAGTGAGCAAGGCACATGTGGTTTCTTCTGCCCATCACAGTTCAGGCAGGCCATCCACCCATTTTTTCTTTAATAAAGTAATAGGAAATTGTGTGAAATGGTTTGTGAAAACAAATATTTGCATTATCCCCCTGATCAACTAATCATGAAAAGTAGAAATGCCACATATACTAGGTCCCAGGAATCCAACACCAAATTCTCAGAAAAGTTATTTTAATTATCATGAACTGAAAAGTAATAAATCATGTTTATTTTATCAAGGCTGTGATTGGTTATACTTACCTCATCTCTACCTTTACATTTATGATAGAAAAGGAAAAGTTCTGTCATAAATATCCATAGAGCTCTGTCACAGAAATTTAATTCAACTCTATGAAGTGATGTGAAAAGTCTTTCTCTAATAATGCTGTTGTTAATCCCATAAAATGACAGTTACTGATAATATGCCATTTGGCTTTTATGTTTTGGTGATGCTTGATGTTGAAAAAAAAATCTTATACCTCCACCATGTTTGTCATGCTGTGGGGGCTTGCATGTTGCTGAAAACTATGCCACTGGTATCTCAGATACCAGCAGGGCCATCCATGGTGGACAGGTTTCAGCCAAGCTTCCAGACTAAGACAGATTAGGGAGAAGGACCTGGCAGCCTACTCCGGAAACAATTAGCCACTGAAAATGCTGAGTAGCAGAGAAGCACTGTTAAATATAGTGCCAAAAAATGAGCCCTGCAGGCTGGAAGGCATTCCAGGACAGAAGAGTTGCCTCAAAGTAGAGTTGACCTTAATGATGGGAATGGAGTAGAGTCCTGGGACCTCCATTTGCAGATGTGGTATAATTTAAAATAAGAACACAGGGGCTATAACAAAGGGCTCAAACATAAAAAGAGGCTGTGTGTACGGCAGTGTTGGGCGGTGTTTCATTCTGGTATACATTGAGTTGGATTCGACTTAGTGGCACCTACCATCACATATTTGATTATTAAGGTTGATTTTTGTTGTGTATCCTGTTTGCTGAGGGATGAACTGATGGAAGGGACCTCCCACATTTGTCATAACCATAAGGTTTCTATCCAGTGTGGACTCTCTGGTGTCCAATAAGATCTGAACTTTGACTGAGGGTTTCCATGTGATTTACCACCCGGAATTCTGACGGACTTTAAGCATTGAGACAACTCTGTAAGTTTCCCTATAGTGGTCACAGGTATAGTTTTATTCCAGTATGCATTTTCTGATGCACAGATCCAGCTCTTAATGAAGGCCTTTCCACATTTTCACACTTAGGGGTTTTCTGGTGCTAAGTGCTGGCTTCCAACCGAAGGCTTCCTTTCCCATACTACACTCATGGTGCTGTGCAGTGTGGATTTTTTGGTGGATGACCACAGTTGAATCACAATGGACTCCTACTTCACTCTTCACATGGACAGGATTTTTCCCTTGACAGAATCTCTGACATTTAATAAGGCTATCACAGCACTTTAAGGGTTTGCCACATGCATGACATAGATAAGGCTGTCATCTAAAATGAACTTATGTTTAATGAGACTTGATTTTTCCACACTGAAGAGATCCACAAGCATTCTCCAAGATCATCCCAGTATGAGGTTTTGCCCCGTTTACTCACATGGGACTCCTTTAGGATGGCTTCTTTGTTGTTTTGGGGGACTTGGGTGTACACTGAAGGTGTTTCCAGGCAGAGGTATGCACAAGGCTCTCCTCAGGTCAGATACGCTGGTGTTTAAGTCAGGGTTTCTGGCGTGCCTGGGTTTATTAGGGAGGGATATTTTCAGACCAATAATTTTTCCACTATCTTTACATTGAGAGGCTGCTTCTTTTATTACAGTTGAGCTAAAAATTGTGTGCAAGGTGAGTGAAGGATTTCCGACTCCAGAGAACTGGCATGACTGAATTTCAGAGTTACTGTTCCAGATGTCTTAGGTCCTTTTATCAGCAATGCCCTCTGTAGATTGAGGCAATGTCTGGTGTGCTAATTCAAAGGGAGTAACTTGGGAAAATTATTTATTCTTGTTCAGTGCAGGGCCTCTTAAGAATGTTCCTTTTTAGTCCATTGGGCATCACCCTCTGAGTTGGACTACTTCTGGAAAAATTCTGCTTTGAACCAGAGTCCTTGTTTTCAGACAGGAGTCACCATCTGAAAGAACAGGTGAATCATGCAATTAGCTCATTTTTCCAAAGGCAGAAAGGAGGATTCAAACGTAACATATGTATGAGAGTAGCCTACAGAGAACCTACCCAAAACACAGTTCTTTGTATGAGAAAGCTCTAAATAAGTATACATGATTTTTCATTAATACTCTTTAGTATTTTTTCCTTCTGTTTTCTTTGAGCTTATTTTCCTATTTTTTCTTTTAATATCCTCAAAATGGATGTTTAGAACATTACTTTTTCCCCTAGTCTTGCTTCTTTTCTAAATATACCATCTGCATTTTTAAATAAAATAAAGTACTTACATAGCCAGAACAAGTACCTGGAACAGTTCTTAGCAAATGGCAGCAACTATTACTAGTAGAGTTAATAAAGCAGAGGTAAAATAAAAGGAAAGATCAGGGAATAGGTTCAAAGCTTACTCAAGATATTCTGTGAATATAGTAATATGGAGAGTAGTGGATAAAAGGACATCACATCAAAGTATTTTATTATGTACAGGGAGAAATTATAAAAATCTCAAAGCTGGAAAGGGTATCAGGAAATATCTCGTCTGTGTCCTTTATTTTTTATAGAAACTGAGGCTCAGCTAGGTGATTCTGTCTTAACTGCCAGAAAACTTCAAATCAGCTTCAGTGCTTGATTGTAATCAGTTTCTCTGAGGAGAGGAATTTACCATCGGTAGTAGACATAATGGGCTGGGATTTAGCTCAGTTGGTAGAGCACTGCACTGCAGTCTCTGAGGTCCCGAGTTCAATTCCCAGCCCTACAAAAATGGGAGAAGGACCTGGCAATCCATTCCCAAGGCAATCCCGAAACAGTCAGCCATTGAAAACCCTATGAGGAGCTGGGCATGGTGGTGCACGCCTGTAATCCCAGTGGCTTGGAAGGCAGAGACAGGAGGATTCCAAGTTCGAGAACAGAGGAAGTCTGCATAACTTAGTGAAACCCTGTCTCAGAAAGTAAGGAAAAAAATAAAAGGGCTGGGGGTGCAGCTCAGTGGTCCAGCACTTGCAAAGCATGCAGGTGTGAAGCCCCGGGATCAACCTCCAGTACCACAAAAAAGAAAAGAGAAAAAGAAAAAAGAAAACCCTATGAGGGTCGCTATGAGTCAGATGCCGACTCGACAGCACCTAACAACAACAACAGTGGACATAATGGTGGTCTCCATAAAGTTATGTCCATAGCCTAACTCCAGGAACCTGTAAATATGACTTTATTTGAAAAAAGGTTTTTGCAAAAGTAATTACGTTTACAACCCAAGGTGAGCTTGTCCTGAATTATTTAGCTGGGCCCTAAACTAATGACAAGGGCCCCTGAGAAGACAGACAGGAGGCAGAGGCCAGTCTGAAGACAGGCAGAGACCTGGGTGATGTGGCTACAGTTCCAGGAATTCCTAGAAGCTGGACAAGGCTGGGAGTATTCTCTGCAGAGGAAGACAGCCCTGCCGACTTCCTGATTTAAACTTTTGGCCTCCAGAACAGGGTAAAAATTAATTTTTCTTGTTTTATGCCACCAAGTTTGTCCTAATTTATTTATTTATGTTGTTGTTGTTAGGTGCTGTCGAGCGTTATCTGACTCATAGTGACCCTCATAGGGTTTTCAATGGCTGTTTCTGGATTGCCTTGGGAGTGGATTGCCAAGCCCTTCTCCCATTTATGCGGTGCTGGGAATTGAATTTGGGACCTCAGAGACTGCAGCGCAGCGCTCTACCAACTGAGCTAAATCCCAGCCTTAATATGAGTCGGATACTGACTCAACAACAATAATAATTTATTTATACAAAACTAAAAATATCAGCTCTCAGACTATAAACAAGTATCCTTTTGAGGTCTAACTAGTGCTACAATTTTTGCATTTGTTTTCTTTTTTGTGTGTGAAGGGGGTGTGTGATTTTGCTGTTTAAAATTATCCCATAATGTGGTGGTAAAGTGAAAATATGAGTTAGATTAGCTTTATTCATACACAAGTTATAGAGCTGCTAGCTATGAATACAATATCAATGAATCAATGATTTGCTATATCCAGAAAGAGGAAGAGATTTGACATATGAGGCCAGAAAAGTAGTAATGTAACATCTCTCTATTTGGTGTGTGAAAAGATGGAAAGTGACTCAATTTGTGGGTGTATGGATGACACTTGATTTTTTTACAAACAGCATAGTGGGTTCCATTGTGTTGAGGCCCCAGACTTTATTTGAAACACCCAAAGAAATTTACAGTCACATTAGCCAGTCAGGAAAATGTTAAATCCTTCATTATGGCTGGCTGGCTCATATATCAAAACAGTGAGGAAATGTTAAGTCTGCTGGCAAGATGGGTTCTGCATATTAGAAGGCTGTGGGAGCATTTTAAAAATATGTGCTCAGTGTTGTACAGGAAAAGGGTTATGTGGAAGAGCTACTTTCCAACTCTGATGTGGCTGGTTTGTTTTACAAGGATGTTGGCAAGCAAATGCATACAATACAGATTGCATTTTGATTGGTGAAGATGTGACTGGAGGGCCACAGGGATCTAACTTTGTATTCCTCTAGGAATAGTTTAGTATCTGTTAGTTCAGTGATCTCAGCAACATAGTAGAATGAAACTGCTGTGAAATGAAAACCGATGAACCTGACCAGAACTAGTTCTACTACAGTAACAGGCGTGAAAGTGATGCATGGGGCACCTCAGCACTTGGACTTCTCCAGGCTTGAACACTTTGGTCCTCAACCAGAATTTCTGAGAAAATTTTGGTTCAGTGCTTGACCAGTTGCTCAGCCTCAATAACCATGTTAAAACCTGTACAATACGAAACAAAGGGGAAAGCATCACTTGTATGCTGATTTCGAGTGGCAAAGACCTGTCCTGGTGCTATGTTCACAGTCTTCTCTTTTTTTCTTCATCACACACATATGTATGTATACCATATGGCCCAAAAATTACCTCATGCTAAAAGTGAAGGAAAGTGGAAAACAGTCAGAACAAAAATTAAATTTAAAACAGAACTTCTCACTGAGTGTGTGAGTGACACACATGTATCTGAATCAGCCATTTGATACAGTGCCGGAACCAAGGAGGACCTTAATCCTCTTTCTTATGGAAAAAAAGTGCTCAACCTTCAAACTATCATTACTTGACCAGCCTCCCAGAACTACCTGTGGTAAAGAGCCAAGGTGCCACTGTATTCTGAGCCTAAGGAACTAGCTATTTATTCTCCACTGAATGTATTGCCCAAGAAGTGAACAGTTAGCACACATTTGGAATTTCCAGGTCTCCAAAGTTTTGGAGGTTTGTGTGGGGAAAGGTCACTGCCAAGATGGGCCACTACAGGGGAACCTACAGGTGAGGTAACAGCATGCTTTCCAGACAAGGACACCAGCTATCATTTCTTTTCATTATGGTACTGAAAGTCATTTCAGTATAGTAAACAAGGGGAAAAGAATATAAAGATTGGGAAGAAAGTACTACTACTGTTGTTATTTTCAAGCAGTATGTATAAAACCCCAAAATGCCTACATAGAAATACATATGTTAGAACGCTGGATACAAAGTCAATATGCAAAAATAAAGTCTATAAATAGAAAGTGAAATTTAAAAAGGAGGTTATACTAACAATTACACAGGAAAAAATTAAATGCCTAGGAATAAATTAACATATCCAAGTCCTCTCTATATAAAACAATAAAATACTGTTGGGAATAAGTAAGCAAGACCGTAATGAAAGGATAGGACATACCATGTTTAGAGATAGGAAAAACTCATGTAAAAAATGTTGATTCTCCCCGGATGAATATATAGATTCAATACAATTCCAGTAAAGCCTCAGTACATTTTTTAGGAGGGGGAACAACTTGACAGATGATTCTAAAATTTATATGTAAATGCAAAGGTCCAAGAACAGTCAAAACACTTTTGAAGTAGGAGAGGTGGTGGTATCAAGAGTTAATCTGAACTAGAGAGAGCTGAGCTGCCAGGAGTAAAAATGTAAACCAGGCTAAAATGATAAAGTAGAAAACAATCCTTCAGTCACTGTGACAGTGTTATCAAGAGGCTCAACAGGAGAAAGCATTCTCCTGTCTCTGTCTCTGGAGCATTCTATGCTTACCCATCGAACAGTCCCAAGCGAGGGTCAGGTGAATCAGGACAGATGTGGAGATCACTTCACTACTAAGAGAGCCTCAAATCAAAGGTTCCAGTCATTTTATGGACCCGAGGGCCAGGAGGAAGACGAGGGAAAAATATTAGGGGTGGGAAACTACTAAGTATTGAGTCAGAGCAGAAAATAAAAGTTCAAGGTTTTCTGATGGCAGTAAAGGGGTTCTGGAAAAGACACCCTGTAAAGAAGCCTCCATATGGAGGTTACACTTTGGATAAAGAGATGCCTAACAGTATGGCAGAAAACCAAAAGGGAAGAACACGCTCTGGTTTCTCAAGCTTAAGGAAGTGAAGAAAAAATTCAAGCCTCGAGTGGCAGTAGTGAAAGATTCTACAGTTAAAATATTAAATGATGCAGGAAACATCAAAAGAAAATGGGAAGAATACACAGAGTCATTATATAATAAAGAGTTGGTAGATGACCAACCATTCCAAGAGGTTGCATACAAAGAGGAACCAATGGTGTTGAAGGACGAAGTGGAAGCTGCCTTGAAAGAACTGGCGAAACACAAGGCTCCAGGAATTGATGGGATACCAATAGAGATGTTTCAACAAACAGATGTAGCACTGGAGGTGTTAACATGTTTATGTCAATAGATTTGGAAAACAGCTACTTGGCCAACTGACTGGAAGAAATCCATATTTGTGCCTATTCCCAAAAAAGGGGATCCAACTGAATGTGCAAACTATCGGACAATATCATTAATATCGCACACCAGCAAAATTCTACTAAAGATCATTCAGAAGCGACTGCAGCAGTATATAGATAGGAAATTACCGGAAAATCAAGCGGGATTCAGAAGAGGTCAGGGAACCAGGGATATCATTGCTGATGTCAGGTGGATATTAACTGAAGGCAGAGAATATCAGAAAGATGTCTGTCTATGTTTTATTGACTACACAAAAGCATTTGATTGTGTGGATCATAACAAATTATGGATAACACTTCAGAAAATGGGAATACCAGAACACCTAATTGTGCTCATGAGAGATCTGTACATGAACCAGGAGGCAGTTGTTCGAATAGAACAAGGAAACACTGAGTGTTTTAAAGTTGAGAAAGGTGTGCGTCAGGGCTATATACTTTCACCCTATCTCTTCAATTTATATGCTGAGCAAATAATCCGAGAAGCTGGACTTTATGAGGAAGAATGTGGCATCAAGATTGGAGGAAGACTCATTAACAACCTGCGTTATGCAGATGACACCACTCTGCCTCCTGAAAGTGAAGAGGATTTAAAACATTTACTGATGAAGATCAAAGATCATAGCCTTCAATATGGGTTGCGACTAAACATCAACAAAACAAAAATCCTTATGACTGGGTCAGCATGCAACTTCACAATAAATGGAGAAAAGATTGAGGTTGTCCAAGATTTTGCTTTCCTTGGCTCTATAATCAACATCCATGGAAGCAGCAGTCAAGAAATCAAAAGACGCATTGCCCTAGGAAAAGCTGTGGCAAAAGATCTCTTTAGAGTATTGAAAAGCAAAGATGTCACATTGAAGATGAAGGTGCGTCTGACTCATGCCATGGTATTTTCAGCGGCATCATATGGTTGTGAAAGCTGGACATTGAACAAGAGAGACAGAAACAGAATTGATGCTTTTGAATTGTGGTGCTGGAGACATCTATTGAATATACCATGGACTGCCAAAAGAACCAACAAATGTCCTAGAAGTAGTACAACCAGAGTGCTTCTTGGAAGCAAGAATGGCCAAACTGCGTCTTACATATTTCGGACATGTAGTCAGGAGAGAACAATCCCTGGAGAAGGACATCATGTTTGGAAGAGTGGCAGGTCAACGCAAAAGAGGAAAACCCTCCACCAGATGGATTGACACAGTGTCTGCAACAATGGGCTTAAACATAAATAAGATGGTTTGCCTGGCGCAGAATCGGCAAGTGTTTTGATCTGCTGTACTTAGGGTGGCTATGAGTCGGACTCAACTCAACGGCACCTAACAACAACAACAACAAACAGTATGGCTGACCAGGGGGTCTCAGTCCTTGACTACAACTCCTTTCCAAGTCTACAATGCCCTGACTGTGCTGTATGTAGGTGGGGAAGGTGGCTTTCCCTCATGAAGGGTAAAGCTTTTGTAACTGCCTACAGATGGGCTGAAAAATCACACAAAAGAATGTCGTGTGGGGCCTGACTGCTCAGGTAGAATGATTTACTCCATGAGATACCAAAACATAATGCAAAATTGTGGTAATCAGAAAAATGTGGGCTTTGGTTCAGGGATAGTCAAGCCAATGGAACACGGGAAAAAACTGAAATTGATCCATGTATATATGGAAAAGTAATACATAGCAATTTGGCACCACAGAACAGTGGGCAAAGACAGAGATGGTCTTTTCTATAAGTTAGGCAGGATAAACTAAATATCCATATGGGAAAAGAATGAAATTTGACTCTAACTTATTCATGCACAAAAATAAATTTCAAATGGATTATAGAAATAAATGGGGAATAAAATTATACTATTTTCAAAGATTATAATTATTTTCATGATCTCAAGGGAGAAAAACAATTCTTCAACAGACATGAAAAATAAGACATCTACATAAAAAGGGAAAGAGTGATACACTGGAATATATTGAAATTAAAAATTAATGTTTATCAAAAGACACAGTTAAGAGAATAAAAAGGTAGCTGGTGCAGAGGCACAAACCTGTAATGCCAGCAACTTGGGAGGTGGAAGGAGAAGGATAGCAAGTTCACGGCCAAAGGCAGCCTGCATAACTTGGGGAGACCCTGTCTCAACATGTTGTTGTTGTTAGGTGCCGTCAAGTCGGTGTCCGACTCATAGTAACCCTACATACAACAGACAAAACACTATTGTGTTTCTCTGCTATTTATAGGGTTTTCAATGGCTGATTGATTTTTGGGAGTGGGCTGCCATGTCCTTCTCCCTGTCTCAACATAAAACATTAAAAAAAGGGTTGGGGTGCAGCCCATTGGCAGAGTGCTTGAAAAGTATGTGTGAAGCCCTGGGTTCAACCCCTGAGTACCAAAATAATAATAATAAACAACAACAAGAAAAAGAATAAAAATGCACACTGTAGATTTGGAAATGGTATTTATATTCCCTTGTGAAAAATGTTCACATACAGAATATGTAAATAATTCCTACAACAAGTGTAAAAATTGAGTAGGAATGCCAAATAATGAATATGCAAACAGTAAGCTTGAAATTCTTTGTCTAAGGTACTACTCACCTGGCAAAGATACCAGCTGCATAAGCAATGTGGAGCTGCAGCCCTAGTGAAAGAGGTGCCCTGCCTACATTCCAAAGGCTGCCCTGCCAATATTCCAAAGGCGGGATGTGAAGGTGTTGGGGTTCGGCTCAGGCCGGGCAGAGGTCAGAGCCTTGCCCTGACACCAAGTGGGTATCGGGGACCCACTGGACCAGGCTGGTGCCGTGGCTGGAGGCGCCAAAGAAGGACTTTGGGAGACCTGCTGTGGGAAACAGGAGAGGGAAAGATTATTGGGTTACTCCCCAAGCAAGCAGCCCCTGTCAAGTGCTCAAGTACTGGTTCTCTCACTGGTGGTACAGCTCAGCCTTAAAGGCACAGCTACAAGCAAATGGTGTTCCGGTGGGCTGGAGGTCTGGTAGTCTTGACTCTCGCAGCTCGCCTTCTCTGCCTCCCTCCTTCCCAAGGATGGGAGGAATTGGGAGGCTCTTCATGATTTGCTTGTAGCCTTCAGTGCTTCAGGGCCCCTGGTCTTGATGTGTCCGCTTGCTTGGAGATCTTCCACTGGATTGGGGAGTGCTGGATCAAGATGATGGCAGGCAGCAGTTGAAGGATGGAGAATAGTGGTGGGATCCAGGGGGTCCAGGAGCCCTGCTTTATAGCGTCCCAGAGCGGGGCGTGTACTGGGGTTAGCCAATCAGGGCACATTCCTAACAGGTACAGCAGGTGAACTGTCATACCTGCCAGGTAGTGGCAGTTATTTAACTGAGATACTAGGGGTAGCCAATCATAATTGAGGTAGTTGAGGCTGGTCAGGCTGGTCAGGGGCCATCTTTGCTCACTCGATGGGAGGGGTAGGAGTGAGTGGAATATGGTCCTGGGGTCAGCTAAAGGCCAGTCCCTCATGCTAGTATGATGGACCCTAGTTATGGGGTTGTTGTTGTTAGGTGCTGTCGAGTCGGACTCATAGCGACCCTCATAGGGTTTTCAATAGCTGACCATTTCGGGATTGCCTTGGGAGTGGATTGCCAGGTCCTTCTCCCATTTTTGCGGTGCTGGGAATTGAACTCGGGACCTCAGAGACTGCAGCGCAGCGCTCTACCAACTGAGCTAAATCCCAGCCCAGTTATGGGGTGCATTTTAAAAAAATCCCCAACGTGCAAGAACGCCAGAGGCTGAAGGAGGATAGGCTTTCCCAGTATGGGTGTGCAGAGTCCTGATGTCAAAGGCATTTCTTACTGTTAAAGTTGAAAAACTCCAGCCTAAAGACTATGTTTCAGACTAGCATGGTCTGGCATTTTATGTTCGGTCAGCTGTTCATTCCTCGCCCCCCAGATGTGCTGTGCTTCTCCCCTCTGTTCCTGCCGTACCTTTCCTTTGCTCCTCTTTTCACGTGACTTAAGGACTCATTTTCTTCTCCAAGCTTTCATCCTCCTGACACCTTTCCAATGGTCTCATAAATAACTGTCACATCTTCTTCAGTGGAAAACACTGCACAAATCCAGTGGCTTTATCACAGACAAAACAAGACACACTCACAGAAAAGGAAAAGAACGACAAAATGAAATATATTAAAATCGGGAACTAGTGTTTATTAAGACACCTGTTGTTGTTATTGTTAAGTGCTGTTGAGTTGGTATCCGACTCATAGCAACCATTAAGACACCTAAGAGAATAAAAAGGCAAGCTGTGGGCTGGGATTTAGCTCAGTTGGTAGAGCGCTGTGCTGCAGTCTCTGAGGTCCCAAGTTCGATTCCCAGCACCACAAAAATGGGAGAAGGGCCTGGCAATCCACTCCCAAGGCAATCCCGAAATAGCCATTGAAAACCCTATGAGGGTTGCTATGAGTCGGACTCGACTGACGGCACCTAACAACAATAGTAGATTTATTTTCTTTCTTATCCTCAAATAGACTGTAAACCACCTGAGAGCAGGGGATTTTTCATTCATCTTTGTCTTCCTAATAATGGATAAGGCCCAACATAAAATGCCTTAATCTGAGCTCCTAAAGAACAGCCATGCACAGAACCTGAAACTCTTCACACTAAACTCTGCAGTAAAAGAAATTTCTCTTTCCAGAACGTTTTATCCTTTAAAGTTGTCAGAACAATGACCACTCACTGCTTAGTATTTGTAGTTGTGCTGGTTTGGGGTGGGATATGACATTACTTCAGTGCTGATCCCAGAAGTGTATTCATCCAAAAGACTATCTGCAAACCTCCACCCTAGGAATGAACAAAGATAGCAGGAGTCAGAAAGAGAAGTGCCATAAACACCAAAATACTAAAGATAGAGCAAGGAGATGGGGTGACGGTACATTTAGGAAAACCCAGTCTCCTTCAGTTGCCAAGGCAGGCAGCAGAGCAGAGGAACTCACACTTTCAATTGCACAGCCAAGAGAACCTTCAGGTGGCAGCTGAGGCCCTTCACTTCAGCCGTAAGAGTATGTTTGTTTGTTTGTTTATTTTTCTCCAATATGCACTATGTCCTCTGCTCCACCTGGGGATATAGCTCAGTGGCACAGTGCCTGCCTAGTGTACGTGAACCATGAGTTTGATTCCAGCACTGCAACAAAATGATCAAAAAATCCCCCAAAACCTGACTTCCAGAACCATGATCTTCTTTGTCCTCAACCCCCATTTCCAGGCAGGTGGAAGGCACCATCCCAACCCCAGAGTCTTATAACATGCTTTTTCATAGGCGTCTCTGACCTCAGTGCCTGTTGGTCACAGTTGGCTCAGAGCTTCACAAAGTCCCGAATGTCTTATTGCTGACCTGCCTCAAGTGCTAACAGAAAAATTCTGGAAAACTATCTATCCTTTTGCAGCACACAGCCCTCCTCTGAGAGCGATCTTCGTTTCATCTTCCCAGAGAGTGTTTCCTTCTAAGTGTTCACAATGTGGCCCAAAAGCCACCTGCAATTTTTACTGATGCTCATCTTGAATCTCATATGAGTAAACTTTCAGGAATAAAAAAAATTTCAGGTCTGTTAACCAGTTACAATAGAAAAATAATGTCAAAGTAATTTTAAAGTCCAGATTCCTCTTCTAAGTTTCCTGTGTGCACATACATGGATTGAGCATTAGGGTTAGGTAGTTAGGTTGTGGCCTAGTGCACAGCTCTATGGGGATCCCTACAGACATAACAAAAATATTTTCCAGCCAGGCGCGGTGGCGCATGCCTGTAATCCCTGTGGCTCAGGAGGCAGAGGCAGGAGGATTGCAAGTTTGAGACCAGAGGCAGTCTGTGTAACTTAGCAAGACCCTGTCTCAAAAAGTACAAAAAAATGGGCTGAAGGTGCAGCTCAGTGGTCCAGCACATGCAAAGCATGCAAGCGTGGGGCCATGGGTTCAAGCCCCAGTACCGCAAAAAAAAAAAAAAAAAAAAAAAAAAAAAAATCTAAATTGAACTGATTAATGTTCTACCACTTCTCAAACCTGACCTCTCCTGGTTGATATTAGATATGACTGATGTTTCACAGTGACTTAAACAAATCCTTGAAAGTTATACTAAAACCAACGCTGACCCCGACTCAACCACCGCTACCCTTGAGCTTGTCCCATTCTCATACCTGTGAGCCTTTGTATATTGCCGCATTGCACTTAGAGAAACACTACATGCAAGGGTCAGAGTCAGAAGCACCAGAACCAACCTGGGAGGTTGTGTTTGTTTGTTTTGGTTCAGGAATCTCAGTCAAGTTTATGGGCTCATTTGGTCAGCAAGTCAAAAGACCTAGGGCTTTTTTGACTAGGCAAGAATAATCATGAAGAATTATCTATTGGAATCCCTACCTAAAGAGATAGTCTACCTTCTGCCACAAGGTCACTAATGCAGTTAATCATCCCTGAAAGCATAGCAATATATCAAGAATAAAGCAAGATCAATAGGTTGGTATTTTCACATTCAATGTGGATATATAGTCTCTCTCATCAACCAATATTTCTTTCAATTTCAAAATTTAATGTTTCATCTATAAGAATCAGCAACAAAACAAAAAGCTTCCACATAAGAGAAATAGACACTACCTTTAAATTAAAGTAGGCTCTTACATAAACTACATACACTATGGAATATGATTTTTAAATGGCTTTACCTTGAGTTGTAAAACTGCACTCCAAGGAGATGTGATTTTACACCCTCAGACATGTTGATGGAGTCAATTTCAGTGACTTGTGACTGATTCAGTATTGCAAAGGCAGAAGTGTCAACTAAGACATTAACTTTTTATCCCACTCTTCTTTTGATGATGATTTCTTTGGTGTATCTTCACCACACACATCACTGATAGCTCTTTCCTCTGGCATGTATCTTCTGGTGTTTAGTAAGATTAGAGCTTCCTCGGAAAGCCTTCCCACATTCCTCACACTCATACGGTTTTTCTCCTGTGTGGATTCTTTGGTGATGAATAAGGGTTGAGATCTGACTGAACGCTTTTCCACACTCTCCGCACGCATAGGGCTTTTCTCCAGAGTGAATCCTTTGGTGATTGATAAGGGCTGAGTTCACATAGAAGGCTTTCCCACACTCTGTACACTCATAGGGCTTCTCTCCCGTATGGATCCTCTGATGTTTGATGAGGGCTGAGCTCACACTGAAAGCCTTCCCACACTCATCACATTCATATGGTTTTTCACCAGTATGGATTCTCTGATGTTTGATAAGGTCTGAGCTTACACTAAACGCTTTGCCACACTCAAGGCAGTCGTAGGGCTTCTCTCCATTGTGGATTCTCTGATGTATAATCAGGTGTGCCCTCACACTGAAGGCTTTCTTACACTCGTTACAAGTATAGGGCTTCTCCCCTGTGTGGATTCTTTGATGCACCGTGAGGGTTGAGCGCACACTGAAGGCCTTTCCACAGTGATTGCACTCATAGGGTTTCTCTCCAGTGTGGATTCTCCGATGTCGAACAAGGCCTGAGCTCTGAGCAAACTTTTTCCCACACTCACTACATTTATACCGCCTTTCTTCTGTGGGCCTGCCCTCATACTTTTCTGACTGTTCCTCATACTGAGAGACTTTCTCATACTTAGGAATCTCTCCATTATATATGCCAGAGATCTTTTGGTGTGGGTCCATCCTTACAAAAATCTTCCCTTCAAAGTTGATACCCTGTTCACAACTCCAGTCTTGATTCCTGAAATAATAAACAGATTTTTCAAAGGTGTTTTGTTCCCTGCTGCTAAAGTAACAGAATGTGATAACCAGCACTCTCCAACATGTTCAGTAATACTAGGATACACCAGTCATGTTGCAGCCACATCAAATGTTTGCACTTATCCTGGACTAAGACAGAGTAAGAGTACAGCACTACTGGAATGAACACCTGACACAAGCAGCTATTCAACTCTGTCTTCTCTAAAGGTATCTAATTTAGATTCTGAATATAAGCAAATATAAAAGTAACATATATGGGTTGGGGATGTAGATCAGTAGAGCAATTATCTAGCATGCATAAGGCCCCAGGTTTGAATCCTAGCACTGGAAAAATAATGTGTAGTTCTTGCAAATAGGGTAGGGTAGATGAAGGAATACGGGAATAGAGAAGGCAAAAGAAACAAAATCAACAGATGAGAAATTGTAAAAATGGCATTACCGAGTCCCCACCACTCAGGAGTCTACGCTACTTGACTTGGAAGAAACCCATGGACAATAAACACTGTTGCAATGCCGGTACTGCAGCAGCTACTGCTGTTATGGTAAACAGTAGTTTAGCAACAGGGATACTTTGTCTCCTTTGCAGTTGTAATAGGCTGAACTCTTCATTGGGTCCCACCAGCCCATTGCATCTTTATGGTTCAGACCAATGTGCAGAAAACTTCGCCAATCACTGACACACCTCAATTTTGTCTTCAAACTTCAAACTTTTTACTCCAAACTCAAGTTAATGATAAAATTTTACCCCAAACTCAAGTTAAAATAATCATCTCTTTCTTCTTCCATGTTGTTAATATTTTTCTCCCGGGACTGGGGAGTTGAATCCAGGACCTCCTGTGTACTTTGCAAGTGCTCCACTATTGAGTTGCGCTCCCAGACTCCCCCACCTTTTTTTCTTTTCTTTTTAAAATCTCGAGGCAGAGATTACACACGCGCCCTCTGGCCTTGAACTTGTGGTCCTCCTGGCTCCGCCTCCTGCGTCGCGGAGATGACAGGCACCCTTTCCCACACAGTCTCAGCAGCGGTAACCTGCCTGTATGCACTCCTGACATGATGAAAATGGCATTTTGCCTCTGTTTTCCCTCAAGCCTGTAACTTCAGTGTGGCAAAAACAGTCACAAACGGCAGGGCCAAGGGAAAGTAAAGCAGCGATTCAACCCCCCTGCCCCCGGACTCGGAGCCAGGTCAGAGGCCAGCAGGGCCCTAGGGGCACGACCCGCCCTCCTCCCTGTCTCACGGCCGCCAAAAGCGGCGTCTGCACAGTGGCGGGGGCGAGAGAGCGGGGAAAAGGGAAGACCAGGGAGAACAAGAGGGCGGTAGGGCGGGAAGAGGGGTGGAGAGCGGAGAGGAATGGCCAGCCTGAGGCGCCCTGGCGCAGTTTGGCGTCCTCCTCTGCTGCGGTTCACTCCAAGACCCACGCAAAGCCTCTGAACAAAGCCAAGACGCGGCTCACCCACACGCCTTCTACAGGAACGGACGGAGAGATGAAGGACAGCAGCCAGCCTAGAGAGGTCAACTTCCGCGTAATCCGGCCCCCGGGCACCTGGGGATGTGCTCTAGGATCCCGGAGGCTTCCCTCTCAGTGGTTCTGGGCAGTTTGAAGGTGCGGAACCCCGCCCCCGGGCAGCTGGGATCTGCTCTAGGATCCCGGACGCTTCCCTCTCAGTGGTTCCTGAGCCGACTTGAATAGCTGCGCGGAACCCCGGCCCCGGGCACCTGCGGCACTTACACTGAGCTTCAGCTCAACAGTATTTCGTAGGGGCCAGGGATGTGCCTCAGTGGTACACTTGCCTAGCATGTGCCAGGCCAAAAAAAAAAAAAAAAATGTAAATTTAATACCATTCCAATTAAAATACCAACTTCTTAGAGCTGAATTTTAACATTCACATAGAAAAATAAGCAAAACTACCTGGGAAAACTAAAAAGGAAGTGCAGTTTAAACGGCACCAGTCATAAACAATTTCAAACATAAAGCCAAAAGGCCTTAAACAATGCGATACTGACGAGATAAACATGATAGAGTAGAAGGTCCAGAAGTGGTAACGATCACAGGCAGAAATTTAGTTTATAATAAAAATACCAAATAAGCACGAAAAACATGAGTAGATTCTTCAATAAATGTATGAGAACTGGGTAGTCATCTAGAAAGACATTAAATTGGGACTCCTACCTTGCTCTACACAGCAGGAAATATTCCCAATAAGTCAAAGTTTTAAATGTTAAAAACGAAATCATAAACGTATCAGAGGAAAACGTGGGAGGTATTTTCTATACTCTTGAGAATAGAAAGGTGTTTCTAATTATAAACCCAAATCCAGAGGTCATAAGATTAGTAAATTTGACCCACAACCAAAGAATCAAGAGAAAAACAAAACAAAACAAAAACACATCTTAAGTCAAAGACAAAAAAATGAAAACATTCTCCACAATATATCTCAGACAAGGGGTAGCAAAGATGGAGCACCTGGAACCCCCCCTCCCCCAAACTCTGGAAATGGCAGAGCTGAGTTGGATCCATTCTTGCTGCAACCTCACTCTGAATCAGACTCTGCTAAGCAGTCAGAATACACACCTTGATCCCACTAAGTAGTAGTTTTTGGTTTGTTTTGTTTGAAGTCTTGGACTAGGCTGAGATGTAGTTCAGTAGTATAGCACTTGCTAGAGGTTCAAGGTCTAACCCCAAGCACTGAAGAAAACAAGTCTCCCCAAGTTCCTTACTTCCAGCACCTCCTGAAGACAAGAGTGTCAAAGCTATACAATCACAACTCTCAGGGGGAGGAAAGAATTTCTGTAACTGACATTTCAGTGGAGTATTACTAGTTGGCACTGGAGAGAGATTCTCCCTTTGCTCCTAGAGCTGGCATTTCTTGCCAGGTTACTTTCTGGCTGTGTACAAGAGTGGGGACCCAGAAAAATTAAACATATGAATTTATGAAGGAATCACTGTGGCAATGAACAAATCCGCAAGCAGAATAGGCCATACCAGGGAAGTAAGGAGAGGAAGAAATAAATGAAATGAATATCTGGATAGCATGTCTATGTCCTAGATATGTAACCTTCATAACAGCCTGGGCAGGTGCTTCATCACACTCATTCATAGACGATGAAATAGAGGCACAGAGACTTGGTCAAAAGCACAAGCAGTTTGGCTTCAGACTTAGTAGCCTAAAAAGTGTAGGAGATGGGAGAGAAATCCTTAAGACACGGTAAGTTTTACATGACTTGATAAATAATTCTTCCTTCCCACCTGCTGTCTAGGTTCACCCAGCGTCTCCAAGTCCACCCAGCTTAGCCACTTCTCTAAGGGCAACTGGGTGGGACTTCAACCACCCCAGCAATGCTGTTCCCACTACCAGAATTGGTGCTTCTCAGGCAAGGTGGTCAGAAAGTGGCCTCAGCCCATGTCAACCAAGCTGGGGCCTGGAGACTTTTTTTTTTAAATTAACTTTTTAAAATTTACTTTAATATTTTTAATAGAATCCTTGGGTGCCGGGTCCAGATCCACTCATGATGGGTAGACAGAGTCCCCACTGAGGAAGAATATCTTTAATAAAGGCATTGGAAGGAAAATCCACCGAAAGGGGAGGAGTACTCCTAGCCTCGGAGGGAAAGTCTGCCGAGAGGGGAATAGTACCTCCAAAAAGGTCTCTTCATGGAAAAGGACTTGGAACCCCATCTTTTCTTAAATTTTAATTGGTCACTATTGTATATTTCTAGAAATATTAATGAAAAATAATCTTCTGGCTCTGTGGGCTATGCTAATTCAGATTGGGAGTTGACAAGCCTCAGGCTTTCTTGAACAGAAATCCCTGAATGACTTCCAACAGCATATACTCCTTAAACAAAAGCCTTTGTACCGACAGCTCTATAGTAAGCAAAAGCACCCAGTCTTCATAATAACAGACTCAATGGGGTGACACACAGGTGGCAGTTGACCGCCCTAAATTCCTGCATAAAGATTAAGAATAGTCAATTGTTACAGGAAATGCATATGCTCAGGTCATCTTGGTTTATTTCTTTAAAATAATCACACTTTGTCTCTGAGTTCCTCTTCCATTTTGATTGATTACCACCTGACACTCATGTGACAATTGATCAGGTGATTCCATCAATGTAACCAACTTCCTTGTCTTTTTCTGACCTTTCATAAGATTTATTGAATGGTAATTCTGTATAAAAAGGCTGGATAATCTGGAAATAAATGGAACAAGATCACACTGCCTCTGAGCTGCTGTGTTTGTTACTCCTCATGAGCTGGAGACCCTGGATTCTATCTAGGCTGCAGCTGGTCTTCAGCACTTGGGACCATGAAAACAGCTTTTCTAAAGCTGCAGCCATACAGCTTTCCTACAAATGGGAAGTTTGTAGTTCACTGCTTTTGAGAGCTCTTCAGAACACTTTTGTATATGAAACAAAACTCAAAGAAAAGACAAAGATTGCCACAGCTGCTGCACTAACTACTAAATACTGTGGGGAGAAAATGCACAATGTCAAATAAAGAGCTGATTTGCAAAAGGCTGTGAGCTACCCTGGCAAGGGCCAGGTCCCCCCAGGAATCTCCCTGCCCCTGCCTTGGGCACTGCTGGGGGAGGGGGCCTTCAGGGAGAACTGTATGAAGGTTGCTAGAGACCACCTCGGGGAAGTGACTGCTGAAGGGAAGGGTGGTCACTTACTGACACGCTGAAATAAATTAGTCTATTTTGCATTCAGAAGGAAATTGCATGGGTCCAAGAAGTGGCAATGGAAGAGGAATTCCGCCTCCTGATTTAGAGCTTCTAAAACTCATTTCCGGAGAAGGGCCTGGCAATCCACTCCCAAGGCAGTCCTGAAACAGTCAGCCATTGAAAACCCTATGAGGGTCGCCATGAGTCGGAAACAGAGTTGGATACCGACTTGAGTGTAGGAGGCACCTAACAACAACAACAATACTCATTTCCACTTGCAGCCTGAGTCCTGTGGCGCCTGATCCGTCAGATCTCAGAAGCTATGCAGGGTCAGGCCTGGTTAGTAGTTGGATGGGAGACCGCCTGGGAACACCAGGTGCTGTAGGCTTGGGAGAAGGACCCGGCAACCCACTCCCAAAAATCAATCTGCCATTGAAAACCCTATGGACAGCAGAGAAGCACTGACAATAGTGTTTCGCCTGTTGCACGTAGGGTGGCTATGAGTCGAACACCGGCTCCACCGCACCTGACAACAACAACACTCATTTCCAGTCCTTGGCAGCCCCCCTTGTCTGTAAAAGCGAGCTGAAGGTCGGATCGCCACCGATGCCAGCTGCACCAGACGCGCCGCTGTAGATGCGACCCCAGGGCAACCGTGGAAACAGGGCTACGACGGCTGGGGGAGGTCGGAGCTGCCCTGGTGCGCAGTCCCCGCCGAGGCTCCCCTCCCGGGGTCCCCACGAGCCCTGGCGGCCGCCGCGAGGTCCAGGGAGTGCAGAGTACGGCATGCATCCCGATCCCGCAGCCCAGACGGAGGCTGAAGGACTGACCAACCCTCATCCCAGCCATTGGCAGGGTCTGATTTCCACCTGGCCTCCCACAAAAGTGGGTTGTTTCCTGAGTTTTACCCAGGGTGTCACAGCTGGGAAACGAATCCACAGGCCCAGACATGACCCCGTAACCACCACACGGGGCAGGTGGTCTGTGCTTTTTTGAGACGTAAGAATTTCAGAACACTTGTTACTGTAATTATGAAAAGATTTAACTCAAGACATCACAGTATGCTGCTTTGGACACACAAGTGGATGAAAGGAATAATTCCAAAAATGAATATAAATATAAAAGTAACACTGGGGTTTAGCTTAGTTGGTAGAGCGCCGCTGTACAGTTTCTGAGGTGCAGGGTTTGATTCCCAGCACTGCAAAAGTGGGAGAAAGAGCCGGCAATCTACCTCCAGTCTAGCACAATAGTTTTTGGTGTTTCCCATTTTCTTAATTCATAAATAAGTCTAGACATGCAAATGGAGAGCTTCAAACCTCAACTCTGTAGGTAGAAAACCAGTGTAGAGATGTAACGTAAAGAACCGCATTGCTCTATTGAGTTTAAATATTCACAATCTAAACAAAGTAGTTTTGGATATTATTTAATGTTCTAACCCATTATTCAGAAAAGGGAGGCTCAGAGAAGCCGGGTGACTTGTAGTGGTACCAGTGGAAGCAGAACCCAGGTTGAGGCTTTTCCCATTTCACTTTTGGCTGGTTTTGCTCCTGAGTCTGACCCTTTGTTCTTAATCCATGCTCTGTCATGAGATGGATTTACATTTTATGACTGCACCTGAATATTGCATTTTTGGAATTCATCTCCTTGGAGGTGAAACCAGAGTACTTAAATCTTGGAAGCAAAAATGGCTAGACTGCATGGGGACAAATCCTTGAAGAAGGATAGATATCATGTTTAGGAGAGCAGTGGGGTCAATGAAAAAAAGGAAGACCCTTAACTAGATGGACAGTCTGCAACAATGGGCTTAAACATAAAGATCATGTGCCTGGTACAGAATTGGGGGGGTATTTTGTTCTGTTGTACATAGGGTCGCTATGAGTTGGACCCAACTCCATGGCACCTACAATAAACTTGTTGAAGGAAGCACCATTGAACTGCAAAAAGACACCGGCATTTTTTTTTTTTTTTAAATCAGCCTGCTTCTTCATTATCTAATTTAGGGAATCACATTTCCTGATACACGTGCTTTCTAAAAACTTTGAGAATGTTTTACTTGGCAAACTGACAAAATCCTGGTTTGTGTTTTCCTTGTAAAGCTGGTAATTAATCCTGTCTAGTGGCTGCCTAAGGGACTGTTGAAGGTCCTATGTTATCCACAAAGCTAAAACTTTGATAAATTACAAGATTCCCCTTTGATACAGAGATAGCCTCCAGTGTTTTACCTTTGAAGTTATGGTAATGAGCAAAGATGTTGAAAGCAACCTGAAAATATTATCATAACAGGCACGATTAGATAGGAGGAATGTTATTTTATGTATGTCTTTAAAAAAATTTTTTTGCAGTCCTGTGGATCGAACTCAGGGCCTTGCACATAGTTGGCAAGTGCTCTACCACTGAGCTACATCTCCAGACCTGGAACTTCTAGTGTTCTATAGCATAGTAGGGTAACTATAGTTGACAACAATTGGATCTTTAAAAATAGCTCGTTGATAGGTTTCTGAATGTCCCCAAAACAAGAAAATTTAAAATGTCTGAGGTGACAGATATGCCAATTAGCCTGATCTGATCATTACATGTGTACATATACTGAAATGTCACACTGCACCCCATACAATTACTGTGTGTCAATCTTAAAAAAGCATTATCAACATTTTTTTAAACCAACATCCTGACATGTATGTTGCTGTGAACTCCAAACATTCAGGCTCTTTTTTCTTTAATACTCTTAGCATAAAATATAAACGTACTTAGGATTTGGTTAAAGCTTGGTATGATTAACTTTTTAAATTGTAATGCCAGTATTTTATCTGTTCTTTGTCCTATTTACCTTAAATATACCTACAGCATGCTTTCTCAACCCTGATGTAAGTTATTTGGGGCTGGATTATTCTTTGCTGTGGAGGCTGTCCTGTGCACGCAGGATGTTTACCAGCATCTCTGGACTCTGTCCACTACATGCCAGTGACGTCCCAGCTGTCCACCAAGGTTACCACCCAGAATGTCTCCAGACATAGCTAAGTTTCTCCCAATGATAACCACTGATCTAACTTCAGATACAAAAGCTTATTCTCAAACACTTTTATAACTTTAGCACAATAGTTTTTGGTGTTTCCTATTTTCTTTCTTAATTCATAAATAAGTCTAGACATGCAAATGGAGAGCTTTAAACTTCAAATTTTCACACATACTCTTCTAGAACTGGAATTTTTGGCCTTACTTTTAGGTAGTGGCAAATCTTTATGGAAATAGGTTTGTACTTTTTTAGCATGCAAAATGTTGAGACATCCTCGAAAACTGCTTAAAAGTTTCTATAGATAATACCACAAATAAGCCACACAATAACTTAACAAGCATTTATTAAACGCCTACTATGTGCTCAGCACTGTACTAGGCACTAGAGGGTGCAGCAATACAAATAAGAGTTTATTAATCCTGCCCTCAAGGAGCTTACAATTTAACTTTGGAAATAAATAAAAAATTGAAACTATGATACAGACTGCTAGAAAATAATTACAGAGCAAAATATTAGTGAGTGCATGGATCACAGTACAAACAAAAGGAAAGTGCTGACGAGGCAGCACGGAAGGAGAAAGGTCTCAGTGTGAAATGAAGTCAATCAGGAAGAGCTCACTCAGAGGATAATAAAGCAGCTTGGTTGTGAAGGGAATGAACAGGAGCTTGAGCCAAAGAGTAATGTAAAGAAAAGTAAAAAATAAAAAAGGCAGGAGAAAGGCACAGAAGCCAGGGCTTGTATGAAGACAGTAGAAAGCTGCAAGAAGTTTGAATGTGATGAATTAAGGTGGACATGCTAGAGAGTAATGAAGGCTGAGGCGGGATAAGCAGAGAGAGCAAGGTGATGGAGAACTTGGAATGCTACTGCTCTGACAGAAATTACCTGCTGGGAGATGAGTACGAATGAGGCATCATGAAAATGTAATTTGTGGAGGATCATTCTGGAAGCTTTCTACAAGACAGGATTCTAAGAACGAGGAAACTGGAAAGAATTACAGAGCTGAGTTCCAGGATGCACACTTGTAACCCCAGCAACTCAGGAGGCTGAGGCAGGAGGATTGCAAGTTCAAAGCCAGAGCCAGCCTGTGCAACATACGGTAACCCTGTCTCAAGATTAAAAAAATGCCCAAATAGGCATATGAGTTTTACCACATATTAGTCAAAAGGTACCATAAACCTTGTAAGTTGATGAAAGTGCAACCAAAAGTGGTATAATAATTGCATAATGGAAAAAGTAAATCCTGTATTACTCTGTACACCAGGAATATTTACCGATAAAGGGAAAAAAGATAACAAAAGAAAAAAAAAAGGATAAAAAAATATATAAAAGGGGCTGGAAGCTCAGCTCAGTGGTAGAGTAGTTGCCTAGCATGTGTGAGGCCCTGGGGTCAAATTCCCAGTACTGGAGAGAAAAACAAAAGAGAATTACAGTAACCTGGGTCTTACATGACATAGATCTGCAAAACTTGCACAGAAGGCTGTAAGAGGATGGCAGAAATGTAAAAGAAGAACTCAAGGAGAAGACCAGGAATTAGATCAACAGCAAGATTCTGGACATGGACAATGGAGGGCAGAGAAATATGAAAAGATAATTTCAAGGCTAGGATGAAAAATACGAAAGTTAGCAGGTCTGTTCAGTGTAAAGCAGTTAAGTAAGGATGCCTATTTAAAAAGAAAATGGAGGCTGAGGGAGAAGAGTGAGTTTTGTTTCAGAGAGCAGGCTATGCAGGTACCTGTGGAAAACGCCACAAGTTGTGTGATGACGCACAGGTTGGGAAGTAGGAAGTCACTACAATATATAAGTTAAACAAAATGTTAAACAGGAACACAGAAAAAGTAGTGAATCAAAATAAGACATGGGGACCATTCTCAGTATAGAGAAGAGAAAAGACTAATAAAGCCAGATACTGAAGGAACGTGACCTAAAAGGATCCCTAAGGCCAAAGCGGGGAATTCCTCAGGTGCAGGGACAATTCAGCAACATGAAATATAAATAAGATTACGAAGGACAAGAAAACATAAAAAAGGCTTAGCACTTAGCTACTGGCTGTTCTAGAGACATTTCAGTGGAATGCTGAGCTTGAAAGCCAGTAATGACAGAGGAGAAACAGAATGGTGGTTGGAAATGACAAAGATGTTGAAAGGTTTTCACGTTTTAGGCTACAGATGAGCATACTACTGTCACCCTGTCTGTCTGTCTTTCCAGCCTGGACCAAGGATACAGCAGTACCTCAGCATTCACCCACAATCCAGCTGGGAAGCCTGTGTGAGTGCCAATCAATCAAGCGCTGCGCACTCTTCCCCACAAGAATGTATTTATTGGTTCCCGCACCACTCTTGATGGCTAATTCAGACGCATGTGTGCCACTCATGTACTAGCAGTAACAGCAATAAAGCTCTTCTTTAAATTCAGTTGTTGTTCTTACCGTTTTAACCCTCTTTCTTTCATGTTTAGTGACAGAAAGTTTCTTGGATGCCATGATGACCGTGTGGTGTGTGTGTACACTTCCACATACACCCATGTTGTGAACACAGCAGGAGGATAGCTGGTCACTGCTTGGAATCAACACGCAGACTGACGCTTTCCGCTTCGCTTCACCTGGAAGCAACGTGGATAAGCCTGACATTTCACACAGGCACAGGGTTAGCATGGTGGCTGAGTGCCAAGCAAGCGGTCCCAGAATTCCCCTGAAAAAATATGGGTTAAGGACTGTCCACGGGGAGCAGTTCGAGTGTTGGGGTACCACTGTATTTCATTTCCTCCAACAATTCTACTTTCCCTTAGGTAGTTCAAAGAAATAGACCGAAATCTGTAAAAGTTGTTATTGCTTTCTCCTCCCACTTACTCTTACACATATTTTATTTATATAATTTAGCTTTCTCATACTAAAAAAGCATCAAAAGTATCAACATTTAAAGATGATATAACCCCAAATGATATTTTCAACCAATTTTCTAGTAATTGTAATGGATCTGCACTGTATTGCACATTACCTTGCCAGTGTTTCTTATGACCAAAGACGCGTGCATTTTAAAGGGCTGACAAGAACAGCAGCACTCAGCGGCACAGGCTCTAGCCATCAGACTGTGTGGGCTGGAGTCTTTGTTCTATCACTTATGGCTACGTGATACTGGCTGCATCATCTATAGATGCTTCATCATCTATAAAACGGGGCCTACAACAATAATGTCTATTATAAGCAGGAGAAATGCTTAACATAGGATTTGGCATACAGTAAGTGCTCAATGAATATCAACTATCAAAAGACTTAGAACCAAGAGTAAAGCTAAACTGTCTGGATGGGAGTTAACCACACTATAATTTTTTTGCTTGTTTATTTGGTTGTTTTGTGGTGCTGAAGATCAAACCCAGGGCCTTGTGCATACCAGGGAAGCACTCTACCACTGGTGTCCAACCCCCCAGCCTAACCACCATAATCTAGCATGGCCATCTTGCCTCATGGAGAGATTTCTGAAATCTAATATGCCTCCTCCAGGGCTATGTAAGATGGCAAGAGAGTTATATGGAGCAACCACTTTTATCATAACAACTCCTAAAATGAGAAGCTGAGGAGGGGAGAGGAAAGAACTGGCTAATAGTTCATTTTAGAGTGAGGGCATAAAAACAATCCGCAGGATAAAGGAGCATAATGCATGTCATTCAGAGCTCACAGAGATTAAGAGCTCAAAATAACGTCATGTAGTCTGATCAATAAGATTTTCATGCTAAGAGAACTTCAGACCAAAAATGACTTCTTGGTCTTCAAATAATCCAGAACCTCTTTCTATTATCTCATACCACTTGGCTATTTCTTTTTTTTTTTTTTTTTTTGGTGGTACTGGGAGTTGAACCCAGGGCCTCGTGCTTGCATGCTTTGCAAGTACTGTACCACTGAGCTGCACCCTCAGCCCCCCTTTTTGTTTTTTTTGTTTTTTTTGAGACAGGGTCTTGCAAAATTATGTGGATTGCCTCTGGTCTAGAACTTGTGATCCTCCTGCCTCTGCTTCCCAACTTGCTAGGATTACAGGCATGTGCCACTGTGCCCGGCCCCACTTGGCTATTTCTATATATATGCTGATTCAGCTTTAATAACTCTTCTAATGACAATCTTTTCTCATATTCTCCCCTATATAATATTAATCTGCTTCATATTATTTTCTTTTCTCTGCACTTCTGCCAGATGCTTAGTAACTCTGAGATTTAAGTAATCTGGCTACACACTGCTCTGGGTGTTTACTAACGCTAAAGAGACACTGGTAGGTACATGCACAGACATTGCATTGTGTGGCTCTGCTAAAAAACCTATTTACTGGAACTGAAGGCAAGCGTTCCTCAAAAGTATATCAGAGTAGTGCATATGTACACAAACACCTACATACATACATTTTTCTCCTGTGACAATAAACCCATACTATGTAATTTTTGCACACAAAGTAGCACTGGCTCCAGGCAGAATTAGTAACTCACAGAGAGTATAAGGCACAACTGAAGCAGGGAGCAAGGATCTAGACACAACCAAATCTACTTGTTTCTGGTTTCTTGAAATTTCAAGTATAGGGAGTTAAGAATAGTAATCTATGTCAAGCAACAACAATGACAACAACAACAACAAAAATAACTAAAAGGAGGAAGAACAAGAAAAAGGATAATAGAAAGGACTGTTCTGAAAAAGTTATCCAAGAAACTAGGATAAATGCTATGTATGTATAAATGGGTCAATGAAATAAATGTGGATAACTTTGATGTTATTAGTGCTCAGGTGGGCCATATGGAGGTAGAGAGATGTTATACAGAAGGAATCTATGATCCAAAAGGTGGACCTCTATGAGGTAAGATTTTATGATTGATTTTTTTAGTACATTGATCATAAAGTAAGATAATTGTTATGTCTTTCCAAGATGGTCACAGTGTGAAATTGTGTTATGTCTCTTGGAATGTTCAGTAGAAACTATGTATTTGTCTTCAGAATAGGCTTAATGGAATAATTTCAAGTGTGAGGATGGATTTGGGAAGGCAAAATTTATTCAATTCCAAGCCCGTGAAGAAGTGGTAATTTAATGGTCAAAGATGAAATGTACTGAGAATAACAGAGGACTTTTCTTGCCTGGTTTACTAAATGAGAATTCCAGTAAAGAATACTTCAAATGTTTAGAAGAAGAATAATAGCAGTACTAGAGTAATAGTACTTTAGAATAAGTAGAACTACTCAATTTAAAGGACACCACATACTGGTTCCCCACGTCTGTCATATTGTTGTGCTGTGCGGGCCTGCGTGTTGATGTGGTGCTGAAAGCTATGCCACCAGTATTTCAGATACCAGCAGAGCCACCCAAGGTGGACAGGTTTCAGATGAACCTCCAGACTAAAGTAGCCTAGGGAAGGACCTGGCAGCCCACTCTTGAAACAATCAGCCGTTGAAAACCTTATCAATAGCAGAGGACTGTCAAATAGAGTGCCAGAAAATGAGCCCCCAGGCTAGAAAGCATTCAAGAAATGACTGGGGAAGAGCTGGCTCCTCAAAGTAGAGTTGACCTTAATGATGGGAATGGAGTAGAGCCCCTGGGACCTCCATTTGCTGATGTGGCACGACTTGAAATGAGAAGAAACACATGGCTTCAAAATTGGGCTCAAACATAAAGACATCAAGTGTGTGGCAGTGTTGGGTAATGTTTCGTTGTTGTACATAGGGTTGCTATGACCCAGATACAACTTGACAACACCCAGCAACAACAAACATATTGGATGTTTAAGAACTGGCATATTACTTTAAACCAGTCTCATTACTTCATACAGTATCCCTTGGTATCCTGGAAGCCTCAAAGATGAAATACAGCGCCAAGTCATGATGAGTTTAACAGTGTATCTTTGTTGGTAGATCACAGACACAGATGACTGATGGAGTGCACCAGAATTTGGAAGAATGAGGAATTCTGAGGTAAGATATTTGAAAGATTGCCACTGTGGACATTAAAGTTATACAAATGAATGGCAAGAAACAGATGGAAATGATGAGGCACTGAGGCCATCCAAGAAGGTGTGTCCAGAGTCATGACAAGGGTTATAGACCATCTACTTAGGGAGTTTGTACAGGCTGACAGAAGCCTGAGAGAACAGTACTGTAATGGGCCCAAAAGGGTGATGTACATTCTTCGTGGGGATTTTTTTTGTGTTCTTCATGCACCTCTCTCTTCTTTCTCCTATATAATGCCACAACAAAGACAGTGCAAATGCCTTTTATACTACAGGTCGGGAGGCAGAAGGAATTAGAAGTCACTAAAAGGTACAACCACCCAAGCTCATGAACAGCCACACTGAGTTTCCACTCACCTCTTTCTCTGCATCACTCCCACAACCATCACTAATGTGTCCACTTCCTTTGCTGACATAGGTACTGGGACTGGAGGTGGTGAAGGATACATAGATATATTCAGTGACTCAGTGGAGACAGTAAAGGTGAGAAATGAAGAAAAATGCTGGAGTGCTGTTAAAAATATAGCATTCTTAGCTTGCATGGGAATATGGACTTCCACCAACTAGAAGGAATGTAATAAAAAAATGAAACACTTAAGCATAAATATGTTAAGTGTCTATAAAAATTTCCTTAGGCCTAGGATCTTAGAGCCTGAAGCTATGGCACTGTGGTGTCCAATCCCGTCAGATCTCGGAAGCTAAGCAGGGTCAGGCCTGGTTAGTACTTGGATGGGAGACCACCTGGGAACACCAGGTGCTGTAGTCTTGGGAGAAGGACCGGCAACCCACTCCCAAAAAAACCACCTGCCATTGAAAACCCTATGAATAGCACAGAAGCACTGACAATAGTGTTTTGCCTGTTGTACATAAGGTTGCTATGAGTCAGATACCAACTCAACGGGACCTAACAACAACAAGGATCTTAGAAAGCTAAATATAAATATAATCTCATAGGCTGCTTTGGACTCTAGAGCAGCTTCAGGGGAATATGTGGGAAAAGGGGAATGACAGGAGGTGCGACAAAGCAGAGAAACTAGGAGTAGCAGTTTCTCTCAAACCTATAGCCACTCACCCAAAAGACAAAGTTTAGCACCTCCAGCCATGAGCAACTTGCTCTAATGCTAGTTTAAATTTCTAAAGGAAATATTAGCCTACTAGGAAGTCCACTTCATCAGGTACCTCCAAGACAGTCAAGCTCATCAACCTGCATCTACTGAGGAGCTGTTCTCAACTTTGCTACCACTATAGATTCTGCCACCAGGTAATGACGACAAAATTTCCGCCTTCTCCACTACATTGAAAGACCTTCCCACCAGTGCACGGTTTCTCTAAGATTGAATAATGCTCAAACTGTAACCAAGCTCTTCCTAAACTCCTGTGTTTTCAGACTTTTCTCCACTGTGGATTCTCTGATGTCGAATGAGACTTGATCTCTGAATAAAGGCTTTCCCACACTCATTGCATTGATAGGGCTTTTCCCCTGTGTGGATCCTCAGATGCTGAATGAGGCCAGTGTTCCCATTAAAAGCCTTCCCACATTCTTTACATTTATAGGGTCTTTCTCCAGTGTGGATTCTCTGATGTTCAATAAGGCCTGACTTCTGACTGAAGGCCCTACCACACTCATTGCACTTGTAGGGTTTCTCCCCAGTGTGGCTTCTCTGATGACCAATGAGATGTGAGCTCCGCCTGAAGGTTTTCCCACACTCCTCGCACTCATAGGGTTTCTCCCCAGTGTGGATTCTCTGATGTCCAATGAGGTGTGAGCTATGGCTGAAAGCCTTCCCACACTCGTTACATTCATAGGGCCTCTCCCCACTGTGGATTCTCTGGTGCAGGATCAGGCCTGCACTCTGACTGAAGGCTTTCCCACACTGATTGCACTGATAGGGCTTCTCCCCAGTGTGGATCCTCTGGTGCAGGATCAGGCCTGTGTTCTGACTGAAGGCTTTCCCACACTCCTTACAGTGATAGCGTTTTACTTTGTTGTGGATATCCTGATGGGAAAGAAGGGCTGACCTGTAACTGAAGGCTTTGCCGCACACATTACACTGGTAGGGTTTCTCCCCAGTGTGGATTCTCCAGTGGCGAACAAGACCTGAGCTCTGAGCAAAGCTTTTCCCACATTCATCACACTTATGTCGTCTCTCTTGTGTGGGATTTCCCTGCTGCCCCTCTAATCTGCACAGAAGATCTCGGGTTTCTCCATGCTCAAGACCCCCGATAACATCCCCGTTGTATTTGGCAGCTGTCTTTCCATGTGGGTGGGTTCCAGAAGGTATTACCTGTTTTGAAGCTAATTCCTTGTTCTCATTCCTGGTCTCACCACCTGGAATAAAAAATGGAATAAATAAACATCAAGCCAACATCACCTCCTATTGCCTATGCTAGGGGAAAGGAATTGAAGAGCAGGGAAAATAAAAGTACACGTGGAAGAGCTACAAATAAACAAAATCTTCTGTTTCTAAAACAGCTTCATAATAGTAGTATGTGTGTACAGGATCAGAGAGAAGAACTGGAGGCTGACTAGGGAAGAGGCACTACCCAAGAGTGTTACTGAAGGGGGCTAAAGTTGGGAAGGGACTGACTAAGAAGTGGAAGATGGGGAGTGGGAAGGGATAGGAAACTGTTACAAGATCTAATAAATAGTACAGAAATGGGTGAATGCACCAAACCTTCCTAAAAAGGGAGTAAACACAACAGGCTTATGTGAAAAAAACCTTCGTAAGGATCACATGGGAACAGGGAGAAAAAACGTAGGAACTCAGAGAGCTCTAGAGAGATGTTGATTTCCAAATGGCAAAAAGAATAATACTCAGGCACAAATGTAAGGAATTCCCGGATTGAAGAACATAATGTTTCTGTTTAAAGCCAAGAAGTCTCAACTTTGTATCCCTTTGTTGGATCCTGAGTTAAAACTCAACTATGTCTTCCAGAAAGCTCATAGCTACCATACAGTCAAAAAAACAAAGAAATAATTCTTAAATTATAATATCAACAGCTCTCCTTACCCAGGGAGAACATGTTTCTGTGATTCTCTGGCCTATTATCTCTACTTGGATCCTTCTGTGATGGATCAAGAAGCCACTCCTCTTGAATAAGAGACACAGCCATGTCTTCAATCTTCTCCAAAGTCTGAAACAAACAAGACTCTCATTTGGTGCCTGGAACTGTTCCACAGCTCAACCCTGGAGTGTCAGAAAGAACCACCAATGTTAAGAGAGAATTAAGGAGCAGGAATGTGCTATGGAAAGGGATCTGGATACCTGGAAAAAAGAGGTACATGCAAGCTGGGAGTGGGAGTGCAAGCTTGTAATCCAGTGATTCGCGAGGTTGAGGCAGGAGGATCCTGAGTTTGAGCCTGGAGCAGCCTGTATAACTTAGTGAGATCCTGACTTAAAAAATAAAAAGTGGGCTAGGGTACATACAGTGGTAGAGCACTTGGAAAGTATTAGAGCACTTGGAAAGTGGGTGAGGCCCTGGCTTCAACACCCAAGTACCTCAAAACAACAAAATAAAACAAAATGAAACAAAAAGAAGAGGAAAACCCACTAGATTTGCTGGAGGAGATCAAAGGTCCATTTGTCACTATGAATCTGGGGCAAATTCTTGAACAGGTCTTGCTACAGACAGGGGCAGACAGCTACAGACATGGGGCAGACGCCACCGCACTGCCAACCAGAGCTACAGAGATTTAGTGAGGTGTGCGCAACTCACCTGGAACCCTGCAGTGAGAAGTGTAGTTGTCATATCCTGGTCCCTAGAACTTCCTTTCTGGGGAGGGGTAGGACTCTGAGAAGTAGACACAGCTGAGAAAGAAGGAGATATGAATGAGACTGGCTTGTCCTGTGGTTATGGGAGTACTTACTCATTCCAAATGATTTGCATTCCAGCACATATGTACACCAAAGATTTTGCAGATAAAGTACTAACATCTTGGACTCTGGGCTCATATCTACAGTTGCTCATAGAACATCTGCACTTTAAGGTCCTTAAACTCAGTCTGAAGTTATAGTCAAAAATATAAAGTGTACTGATTTCCTAACAGGAATTCTGTTCCAATTTCTACTCTACCACTAAAACTACTATTTCTGTGTACAATATTTCTTTAGGTCCTGTCCCAGAAAACTTAATATGGGAACCAATCTATTTCTAGAAACTCAATTACCAATGTCTGCCACTGCTGCCAGTACCTGCTTCCTATGGATATCAGATAGCTTATTGCCAAAATCAACATAGACTTTTGTGTCTTGGGCAACAATCTTTAAGACTTCAAACAAGAATTACCTTACTCATTGAAAGTGTTCTATGTTTCTTCTTTAGAAATAATAAAGATTCACTTATATAAAACAAACTATTAAAAACTATGCAAATAAAAAATACAAAATACACTGGAAAATGAGACTAGAACATCTTGTTCTGTGAGAAAGGTAATTCTTAAAAAACAATGAGGAAATTTCAAAAAGACATAGGAGCCAGCCTTAAGGGGTTTCCTCTCACAAAATCTGAGATGATTTCAATATCAAAATAAAGACAATTAACAGATTATGGAATAAAGAAGAATTTATAAGTACATATTGATAAATAAAAAAAGTAAAATGAGAAGCAAATGTCTTCCCTTAACATAAACAATAACTCAATGTAGAATGAAAGAGTTTTGAAAAATCTTTTTTTTTTTTAAGTACTCGGGTTGAGCCCAGAGCCTTGTGCATGCTAGGCAAAGCCTCTACCACTAAGCCTTTTTATAATTTTTTATTTTGAGACAAGGTCTCACTAAGTTGCATAAGCATCTCTGGCTTTGAACTCACCATCCCCCTACCTCAGCCTCGCGAGTTGCTGGGATCACAGGTGTCCACCATGGCACCCAGTGAAAATCACCATTTTATAATTGGCTTAGTTACAGTTAAGAAACATCAATAATATTGAAACTAATGTTTTAGCAATACATGTTTGATAAGGGCTAGGGTATTTCCCCACAAATTAATTATGAATTACAATGGAAAAATAGTAACTTTACAATGATTAACTTTCATCAAGTCATCAAAGGTAACATCACAACAGGACAAATTCCTGTAGTGCTCCTGCCATATATGCACAACCTGAATCAAAACATGGGAAAATATCAAGCAATCCCAAATTGCAGCCATTCTACAAAATAACTAACCTGTACTCTTCAGAACTGTCAAGATCATAGGGAAAGAAGACTGAGGAACTATGCCAAATTAAGACACCAAAGAGATTTATAACTAATTGTACATTGTGAGCTTGGGCAGGACTCTGGACCAGAAAAACATTGGGACAAGTGGCAAAATGTGAATATGAGCTGTACACTATTAATGTTACACTTCCTAATTGTGTTCATTTTCTTGTGGTTATTTAAGAAATGCTCTTTATTTGAGGAAATGCATACTGAAATATTTACAAATAAAGTGGTATTGTACTAGAAAAATCTCAATATTATAAACACACTAAGGTATCAGAAATGTGTGAAAACATAAAAATCCCCAACCTGTTTAATTTGTTCTAAGTTTAGTACTAGGACTAATAGCTTGTATTTGAAACACAGATAAACATTTAAACCTAGATATTGGGACTGTTCTGTAAACAATGATTCTAGTTTCTGTTTTCCTAAGAATTAGACAGACATCCTAAACGTATGTCTTCCTCCTTTCCCCATCCTTATTAATGAACTCTGACTTCTCACCTCTCTCTTGTGGTGTTTGGGGCACTGGAGATTTATGCTGGGTTGCCACAGGTTGGAGCTTAGTACTAGGAGGTTCTGGTGCAGATTCCGAAGGAACCACCTCCTCCCAGAGTACTCTATGTCCATGTGCACGAGCCGGGACCTGGAAACGACGGGACAACTGTGTTACAAGGAATCCTGTGAGAAATGAGGTGACCAGGGTGAGAGGACCCACAGCCCACATCCGGGGTTACGTGCTTGGGAAGGCAACTCATCTACTTCCTGGGGCAGTCAGGAACACAAGTAGACTAGCACTGACAGACAGACTCGCATCTGCTTGGTTCTGAAGGAAAGCGTTCTGTGGTCACCCGCCCCCGCTACACAGAACATCAGTACTTTGTGCTTCCAAGTCAGAAGAGAAAGAATGGCAAACAGAAACTTAATGCAGTGCCACATGGTGGCAAAAAACCTTTTGATAAGGAACTAGGGAGCCTGAGTTCTAGTTCATATTCCTCTTTAAATATTTGGGCACCCATGAAAAAGTAATTTAAACTGCCTGTATATCAGGTTCTCATATGGCAAACAGGAACAATAATTGTAGAGATGTTATGCGATTAAATAATGGATTATATCCTTTACAAAAATAACAACAACAACAACAAAAAACTACAAATATAAGACATACTACATGATAACCATTTCACTCATCCAAGGGAAACCAATGCTCAGCGTACTCTACCCAACAGTGAGGCCACTGTCTTTCCACCTGGTAGCCAGGACTTCCATGGTCACAGCATACACAACTCCATCTACTTACTGGCCGGCCAAGGATATCAATCTGCCTTTCCAAATCCTCCAACAGGGTCACCACCTCCTCTCCATTCTCTAACTGATGTTCCTTCACCAGAGTCTGCAGGTCCTCAGGCAGGATGCTCAGGAACTGCTCCAGCACCAACAGCTCCAGGATCTGCTCTTTGGTGTTCAAGTCTGGCCTAAGCCACTGATGGCACAGTGCCCGGAGTTGGATCAGGGCTTCTCGGGGTCCCAGAGTCTCCTGGTAGCACAACTGCCTGAAGCGTAGGCGGAACAGCTCTTGGCCAGGAGGGTTATTTTCATGCAGGCTAGATCCCTGGTCCCAGTCATGATCCTCCTCTACCTTGACGATTACAAGGTCCTCTTCAGGAGCTTGGGCTGGTGGAGATGGGACTGAAGAAGGCTTTCTTGATTCTGCAGCCATTTAGGGCCAGAAAAGCTCAGGAGGCTCGTTTCTACTATCTTCGTTACCTTCTTAAGTGAAGAACCTTCAGAGGGCCTCCAGGGTACTTCTTCCAGAAGAGAACATGATACATAGCGTTACGGCAAGTCAAAAGTGATAATAACCAGCTAGGATGTCTTAATGAGTCTCCTCCCCCACACATGGACTTCATGACTCAGCTATTTAAACGGCCCTCTTCACTGTTTCAGAAGTGACTTCACCACTTCACCACCTTAATCACCCTCAGCCCTTCCTCTACCGTTCCCTGTTAAGGGCTGTGGAGGAGGGAGGAAGCCTCGTCCTCATGCTGCTCATTTAACTCCTCAGAGCATCTGTTAACACCAGCTATATCATCCTGTTTGTACACATTTCAGCCCTCAACCTTTGCTTTCTTCCACAGTAAGACTAATTTCCACATATTCTAGCTCAAGGTATTGCCAAGAACTTTCCTAACACTTTCCCCTTCCCCACCTAGTAGTTAACATCCTCCTTGTGCTCCCCATCTTCCATCCTCTCTCTCAAGGCTACTACCCTCAGACCTTATCTCTAGCTCTAAAAATTCTTTGGAACAGAGGATCTCCAAGGAAGCCGGAAGATGTATCAACATCTACAATGCAAAATCTGATCCCACACACCAGTGACCTTCCAGAATGTTATGTAAATAACATATAGTCTTTGAATCTGGCATCTTTCACTTAGCACAATACATTTAATATTAGTCAAGGTTCTATGCATTGGTACCTTGTTCCTTGCACAAATGAATGTTTACTCATTCCCCACCAGGTGAGATAATCTTAGGTGGTTCCTGTTTTTGATGATTACAAATAAAGCTACCATGAATGTGTGTATATGAATTTCTGTGTGAACACAGTGTTTATTTCACTTGGGTAAAATCCAGAAGTAACATTTCTGGGTTATAGTTTTTGCTTTTTTTAAACAGTAGAAAAGTACAGAACAGACTTATTAAAGATGATGTTGTTAGGTGCCGTGGAGTCAGAGTCTGACTCATAGCGACAACATGTACAACAGGCGAAACATTATTGTCAGTGCTTCTCTGCTATTCATAGGGTTTTCAATGGCTGATTGTTTTTTGGGAGTGAGTTGCCAGGTCCTTCTCCCAAGCCTACAGCATCTGGTGTTCCCAAGCAGTCTCCCATCCAAGTACTAACCAGGCATGATCCTGCTTAGCTTCCGAGATCTGGTGGGATTGGACGCCACAGTGGTACTGCTGCAGGCTTATTAAAGATAGTATGCCATTAAAGAATAATTACAAAGAAGACTGAGATACCTGAAGAATCTTAGGTAAACCTGCAAAGGACCTTAAAAATAAACTGGGTTTCCTGGGTAAATCCGTATAATAATATTTCTATTTCCCAGGGAAAGGTAAAGTCAGAACAGGGAAGCAAGCTTCTAGAGGGAAAAGTACCTTGGACAGGCTGAGAAGATGGTGGGCCTGAGAGAAGGACAGCTGTGCCCATGGTTGTTAGAGAAAGAAAAGGGGAAGATGCAAAGAGGAAAGAAGGAAAAAGAGCCACAAAGTGTTATGTACTGCTTTATTAGAAACTGTCAAACTGTTTTCTAAAGTGGCTGTGATATTTTCCATTCTACTACCAATAAATGAGACTAGCATTTGCTCCCTATCCTCAGCAGCACTTGACAGTGTTTTAAAAAATATTCTAATTGGTGTATAGCAGTAATTCATGGTTTTAATTTGTACTTCCTTATTAACAACATGTCTTGGGCTGTATGTAAATTATATAATACAGCCAGTGCATACACATAATAACTGGGGGGTAGTCAAGAAAATAAATGCTAAAAACATGCTGTTAAAAGATTTTGTGAGGTCATATTAGTAGCTGTCCTGGGCCGCATGTGGCCATTGGGCTACAGGTCAGACATGTCTGCCGTAGACCCACAGTTCACACTAAGAGGAAGAGACAGCTAGTTATCTTTCAAGATTCTTTTGGGAAGGCGGTTGAGTCAAGAACTTCTCAACCTAATAAAGCCATATGGAGTCTTTTCAGAAAAATGCCCAAAGGCACAGAAACTTACATTCAATTTACAGCCAATTTACATAGTGTGTATAGAAAAGGAAGGGAATTTGAAAGCTAGTTTCAAAGTCTGACAAGGCTGAGAATGTTTTAAGGTGGCATCCAGTCAGATTGGACTCATAAGGACTCTATGTATATATACAACAGAATGAAACACTCCTTGACACTGTGCCACGCCTTGCACTATGTCAGTGCTTCTCTGCTATTTATAGGGTTTTCAATGGCTGATTGTTTTGAGATTGCTTTGAGAACTGGCTGCCAGGTACTTCTTCCATTTTTGTGGTGCTGGGTATGGAACCCAGGGCCTCAGAGAGGGCAGAGCTGCACTCTACTTACTGAGCTAAACCCCAGCCCAAGGCTGAGAAAGTTGGGGGCAAACTACAGATTATAAGAACCAAAGGAGTAGCCAGGCCTGGTGGCTCACACTTTTTAATCCCAGCAACTAGGGAGGATGCAGCAAGAGGATTGCAAGTTCAAGACCAGAGGCAGCCTGTGAAACTTAGTGAGACTCTGTCTCTAAATAAAAATATAAAAAATGGGCTGGGGGTGCAGCCTAGTGGTAGGGCACTTGCAAACCATGTGTAAGGCTCTGGGTTCAACCGCCAAGCACTGAAAAAATGGAAAAAAAAAAAAAAAAAAAAAAAAAAAAAAAAAAAAAAAAAAAAAAAAAAAAAAGGACCAAAGAACAAGAGATAAAATTAACTGTGGCTATTGACATCACTGGGCTGGGATTTAGCTCAGTTGGTAGAGCACTGCGCTGCAGCCTCTGAGGTCCCAAGTTCAATTCCCAGCACCACAAAATGGGAGAAGGACCTGGCAATCCACTCCCAAGGCAATGCCGAAACAGTCAGCCATAGAAAACCCTATGAGGGTCACTATGAGTTGGAGACCAACTCGACAGCACCTAACAACAACAACAATTGACATCACTGGTCTAATTCATGGGTTGTGACTTTACAGAGATGTAGAGGGATTTGCTAAAAAAAAAATAATAAATAATAAGATTTGGGGGAAGAGCAAATTTGGGCAAGATGCTGATATTATGGGAAGGTTTAAAAATATGTTATATAGTTAGAATCGTACCATATTACTTATGAATTTTCCTAAAATAAACGTTCATTTTTAACTGGTAAACAACTGTCCAACTTACAATAGATCCTCATCAATAGTAGTGATCAATTATTTCAGTGTAAGTGTGTACCACTCAAAAACTTTATATTTGGATATGGTATTAGTCACCTAATTATCAGGCTTGTTTGTATTTTTTACCATATTACCCAACAGTTCTTGTCTATTCCCCATCTTGATTTTTTTATTTTTTTTTTATTTTTTTGAGGCAGGGTCTTGTTATGTAGCCCGGGCTGGCCCCCAACGTTTGCTCATCATCTTGTTTCACATTCTTGAGTGTAAGGCTTTACAGGTGTGCACTACCATGCTTGGGTACCAACTCAATTTTAACAGTATTATTTTTTCAACAGATGTAGAGAATGTATTCACTCTTTGGAATAACTAAGTCTAATTTGAGAAATGTTTGGGCACTAAAAACAAAACAAATATACAACAAGAAAGATATTTTCCAGGCTTTAAAGATGAAAGAAAAGTAGGTGAATCAAATATTGTTATGTAGTTATCCCAAATTAGCTGAGTGTTTTAACATCTACTACATTTTACATTTACGCACAACAGAAATTTAAAACGAGCACTTGCTAAAATGATTACTGCTTTGTAAATATACTCAAGTGAACTTATCCTCAGAAATATGCTTTTATAGGCGGTGGAACCAGTCTTGGTCCGACAAATATCACTGACTGACCTCAGTTTTGGAAACGGGACTTCTCCAAAGGCGTTCTCAGGCATCTACTTCAGTTAGCTTTAACAAATTAAGTATGCTAAGTGTGGATGAATCTATTGCTCTGACATCGCTGATGTTGTTGTTGTTAGTTGTTAGGTGCCCTCGAGTCGGTATCCGACTCATAGCGACCCTCAAAGAGTTTTCAATGGCTGACTGTTTTGGGATTGCCTTGGGAGTGGATTGCCAGGCCCTTCTCCCATTTTTTGCAGTGCTGGGAATTGAACTCGGGACCTCAGAGACTGCAGCGCAGCACTCTACCAACTGAGCTACATCCCAGCCGACATCGCTGAAGATGTTTCTTTTGTGCATTCATCCAGGCGGCTCATCACCGTTTTCTGAACACCGTGAAAACAGCAGAATAAACCGGGCGCACGCCTGTCCCCCCGCGACTCTGGAGGCGCAGGCAGGAGGACGGCGGGGTCGAGGCCCCGTCTGGAGATAAGAAGGGAAAGGGCGAGGGCGCCGCTCAGGGGCGGAGCGCGGGCAAGGCTGAGATGACCAAGTGCAGCTCCGGACCCAAAACAAAAACAAAAACAAACGACAAACAACAGGACGCCCGGCAACCGACCCGGAGGCCTCCGCGGGCGACGCGGGCTCCGTAAGCAGAGACCTCTGACTAGCAGACGCGCGTTTCTCGGGGCGCCGGCCCCGGGGTCCTCTCGCGAGACGTGGGCCCGGCCGCCGCAGCCGCGCTTCGCTCTCGGGAGGCCTGCTGCGGCCACACAGCGACCCCGCCACCGGCCCGGGGGCACACCGTGCTTACCGTGCGCTCCGGAGGCCGAGCCAGGAAAACGGGGGCGCGCAGGCTCCACAGACCCACGACGCCGCGAGGGAAGAGGGACAAGGGCCGGCGGAACCAGGAGCCTCCGGACGCTAACTTCCAACTCCGCGGAGGTGCGACGCCGGCCAGCGAGCATCTTGCCCCACAGGCACTTCCGGGAGCGCTCTAGGAATCCAGGAGGTCTGTAAGCTCTATGGTCGGCGGCCGGGGGCCCGAGGTGCTGCGCTGCTGCTGGGCCCAGCACTTGTGCCTTTGGTTTCTCCCGCGTCTGCCGGGTGTGAAGGCGCGGCCGCTGGGTACCCTGACTGTCCTGAGTAGCAGACCTTGACATCCGTGCTTTGCGCGGCTGGCCAGTTTAGGATGTTGGCCGGCAAGGCTAACTGTCCCCGAGGGCAGATGAGCTGGCCTGCAGAGGCCTGGCTGGGAACCCCGGGTAGCGCTTCATGTTTTTGGTCCTTGTAGATTCCCTCTGCGTTAGTAGATTTATCCAGTCCTCAGGACTGGCCTGGATGGCCATGACCTGTTTGCCTTCCAATGGAAGGACCCCCCCCCCCAGGGGGATGAGAGCGCAATACACCTGGACCTGGCTTCCTCAAGGATTTAAGAATGCACCATCCCTCTCTTGGAGAGGCTCTTGCCCGAGATCTCCTTCAGGTTCCAGCACAGGCCAGATGTGTCCTTCTCCAGTACATGGACAACCTCTTGCTGGGCCAAAGGACACTGAGAGGGTGGGTGAAGGGAATGGACATACAATGAAAAGGCTCAAATCTGCCAAAAACAGGTAAAATACCTGGGATTCATGCTGCAGCAAATGGGAAAAGGGCCTGGCAATCCACTCCCAAGGCAATCCCGAAACAGCCATTGAAGACCCTATGAGGGTTGCTAAGAGTCAGACACGACTCGAGGGCACCTAACAACAACAAAGATGCACCAGCAAGGAGAAAGAAGGCTGGGAGTCAAGAGAAAGCAGGTAATCCAAAACCTAGCAGTCTCAAAGATACAAAAACAAATCAAATATTTCCTGGGGGCAGTGGGATTCTGTTGTATATGGATCCCCAATTTCGTGGTGCCTGCCAAACCTTTGTATGAGGCCAAAAGGGAGGAGAAAGGGAGCCTATAGAATGGGGGCCAGAACAGCAAAAGTCTTTTAGAAAGTTAAAAGGAGTTACAGGTAGGCTTTGGACCTCCCTGCCTTAGCCAAGCCTTTTACATTATAGTGTTGCAGCAAGAAAGACCAAAAGAACTTGGAGAGACTCAGGAGTTGGGTAAAACAAAAATTTATTGCTAACAAGGTCATTCCAAGGAAACGGGTCATCTTAGGTCTGACCCCAAATTCTAATTTTTCTGGTCTTATATAGTTTACAGCAGGGTAGGGATTATCAGCTGAAACCACATGTGCACAGCCTATGTGACCATCTGCAGGTGGGTTAGGCAGAACTTTAGCTGAACTAAGGTAATTGCCAGGGAAATAGGCATATTTGGGGCAATGATACAGGAGGTAACTTACAGGGTGGAGAGTAAGATAAGTCTTACACACAGCAATATAAATTTAACAAGTCTGTAACAAGGAACATCAAATTTCAGGAGTTACATTTTAAGCAAACATGGCATTTTACTTTTAAGTTTTCCTTTAGAGTATGTGTCAGAAAGAAAGAAGATAGCTGTTGGGGTATTGACTCAGAACGTTGGGACAAGGACAAGCCTGATAGCCTACTTCTCTAAACAGGCAAAGTTTTAAAAGGATGGCCCCTGTGTATGAGGGCACTTTCAGCCATAGCTATGTCAGTATGGGAGGCTGAAAAACTAACTTTGGGACAAGATCTGAGAGTCCAGGTGTCACATGCAGAGATTACCTTAATAAACACTAGGGGCCACCATTGACTGACCAACGGATACCCCACAAAATGCCAACAATTCCTATGTGAAAACCCAAGGCTGAAAATAGAAGTGGTGTCCTCCCTGAACCCCACCACCTTGCTCCCAATGGGGAACGGAGAACCAGAACATGACTGTGTGGAGATCCTTCAGGCAGTGTATTTGAGCCGGCCAGACTTGCTCCATCAGCCTCTGAGGGACTCAGACTTAGAGCTGTTTGTGGATGGAAGCAGTTTTTTCAATCCATGGGGTGAAAGACAAGCTGGCTGTGCAGCAGTCACCCTAACTGAGGTGTTGGAGGCTTATCTGTTGCTTCAAGGGACTTCTGCTCAGAAAGCCAAACTATTGCTTTAATTCGGGCCCTAGAGCTCGCTGAGAAAAAGAATGTAAACATCACTGATTCACGGTTTGCTTTCCTTATTCTCCATGTACATGGATTCGTTTACAAAGAGAGAGGACTTCTAACAGTGGAGGGGGAAGGACCTAAAATACCCTAATGAAGTTTCACAACTGCTGAAGGCAGTATGGAAACCTAAGAAAGTGGCAATTATTCATTGCCAAGGACATCAAAAGGCAGGAAACCCTGAGGCACAGGGTAATGCTAAGGCAGACACGGAGACAAAGAGAGCAGCCCCCCCCCCATCCCTTACCAGGCTGCCACTGTTGTCCCCTGGTTCCATGGACACCAAACTTATCCCCAAAGTATTCTAAGGGGGAAGAGGAATGGATGGAGAGAGAGGGGGCAGGAGAAGGATGGAAAAAGCTGCCAGATGGGAGGATTAGAGTCCCTTACCTCCCGGGTCCAACAGTTCACACAGTTCACGAAGCAACACATTTGGGACAGGAAAGGACTGGAAGACTGTTGGGGAGGTACTTCTACATTCCCTTCTTGTCAACCTTGCCTAGCAGACTAGTCAGAGTTGTGTAACATGCAGCCAGCACGATGCAGGACAGGGACCATCCCCACCATCTGGAGTCCAGTCTTATGGGGCAGCCCCATTTGAGGATGTGCAGGTGGACTTTACAGAGATACCCTGATGTGGAGGGAACTGGTATCTCCTGGCAATAGTCTGCACATATTTGGGATGGATAGAAGCTATTCTCACTAGGACAGAAAAGATCCGTGAAGTGGTAAAGGTACTACTTAGGGAAATTATTCCTTGGTTTGGACTGCTGCTCCAAGTTGGATTTGATAAGAGCCTGGACTTCATGGCTGAAGTAGTGAAGTAAACAGCTAGAGGCTTGGGCATCACCTGGAAGCTACATGTGGCATGCTGGCCTCAGAGCTCAGGCATGGTAGAGCACATGAATAGGACATTAAAGACGGGAATTAGTAATTATGTCAGGACACAAGACTTAACTGGGTGCAGGCTTTGCCACTAGTCCTGTTTAAAATTAGATGTACTCCTTCAAGAGACCAGGATATTCTCTGTATGAGATAATGTACAATAGGGCCCCCCATCCTCCATTGTTCACTGGGGACACCCAGGGAACTAGGGGAGACAGAACTAAACAGACAGATGGAGGCCTTAGGGAAAATATCTAAGAAAATACCCACATGGTTACTTGACTGGACCCCTGTTAGTCTTTTTGCCCCGTCTATCTTTTCTCTCCAGGAGTCCAGATTTAGATCAAAGACTGGAACATGATCCCCCTCAAGCCGAGGTGGAAAGGACCTTACAATGTCACCCTGACCATGCCCATGGCTGCAAAGGTAGAGGGGATGGATTCATCACATCAGGCTAAAGAAGGCTACACAACCTCAGTGAAGAAGGGAACTGGACCTGATCAACCCCTGTAAGACAACAGTGAGGAGATTGACATGTACTGCTCCAGCCACAAACTGGAAGCTGGCTGGCCTGCACAAAGCAGAAGCCTATGGACAACTGTTGTGGGACTTCTCCTGATTGGACTCTGGACTTTGAGAGAAGGGGAAAAAAGATGACTTATATGTTCAACAAACAAAGGGGGGACCGAGGTAAACAACCACCTTACTCTTTTACAACTATTACAAATGTGAGGGCAAAATTAAGGACACTTGTGCTTATAACCAGAACCAATTTGCTGTTTGCAATCCAGGTAACAACCAGTCATATATCTGTTATAATCTCCTTGACCCTCTCATAAATACTTTTGAGGTATGGGTACATCCAGGGAATAGGTTTGCAGACTGCATCTTAGCCAATAAAAGCACCATAAAGGGAATGCCAACCCAGGAGATAAAGTCCTATTTTGGTGTATGTCAGACAATTAATTAAAACATTTATGGGAAGGGATGTGGATCGCTAAGTTGGGAAAGGAGTTATGCACTTACAAGCATGTACCTATGTGAGGACAGCTAAACTGTCTCATGCTGGAATTGGGGACAAGTTAAATGGGCCACATATATGACAGATCCCATAGCTTCCATAGTTTAAAGAAAGGGAAAGCTTCCCCAGACTGTGAGAAAAGCCATTGTACCCCCTTAGAATTAACAAGCCATTCTCAGGATGCCTGCAGCTATAGCACAGTGGTGTCTGATCCTGTCAGATCTCAGAAGCTAAGCAGGGTTGGGCCTGGTTAGTCCTTGGATGGGAGACCACCTGGCAACACCAGGTCCCATAGGCTTGGGAGAAGGACCTGGCAACCCACTCCCGAAAAACAATCAGCCATTGAAAACCCTATGAATAGCAGAAAAGCACTGACAATAGTGTTTTGCCTATTGTACGTAGGGTTGCTATGAGTAGGACACCAACTCGAGGGTACCTAACTACAACAGCAGGAATATTGTGAAATGCAGAATGGAGCCTGGTCTGTACAGCCATACTACCAATGGACACAGAGTGTCCATACAGAGTAACTCTTGCTCCTTTTCAAAATGTCAGCTACTCTGGAGAAAGCATTTATCTTTGATCACTTTTCACAGGGTTTGGCTCACTTGAGAACTTTCTTGCTGAGGAGAAGGCTCTGGACATCCTGCCTGGAGAGAGACAGAGATAGGATTGGACGAGGATACATGATTCTTGTAGGGAGCTGTAGGAGCGAGAGGAGATGGTGAGATCTGGATGGAGAAGAACAGGTAAGAGGAGGCAGTGTCTACTGGCCACAGAAAAGAAACAATGTGGCTTTCTTTAGGACTAATGGAGGTAGGGTCAGAGATCCTCAGTTGAGGTTTTTCCTTACCTCTTTGTTGCTATATTGAGATGTTTATATTTGCATGTATTTGTAGGAGGGACTATATGAATCTTCTCTCATCTTTTAAGATGGAAGAAAATTGGATCTCTGCAATTTCTCTGCAGTCCAGTTATTCCTGTATGTCTTCCCTTCTGATAATGATTCTTCTAGGCTCTGTCCATTTCCCAGGAAGGGCAGAACTTGGCCCATAAGAAGAGTTTGGCATCAGCCTGGGATTCATAAGTTACCCAACATTGGCCTGTGGGTCATCCAACCTGAAAATGTCATTCCCCTTTTCTTGAGCCTTGTAAAAGAGAGGTGGGGAGCAGCTTATGGGGGAGAGTTGTGGCAGTTCAGTAGAAAATGCAAACTGATTTTAGATGTTATATATCTCAGTATGTTAAAAATAGAGCTAAGTGAATGCTGGGCTGTCCTCTGAGTGACAGAAAGCCACTCCTTACCTGCTTGTGGAGCATTCCCATCCTGCTCTGGCTCTAGATACTAGCCACCTTATTTCTTAAGGTAGGAGTCAGCAAGTTACAGCCTACAGGCTAAAAGGGACCCACCACTTGTTTTTGTATGGTCCCTGAACTAGGAATGGCTTTTACATTTTTAAATGGTTAAAAAAAAGCCACAAAAGAATTATAGTATTTTAAGATTATGAAATGTCTGATTGCCCCTAAATTTTATTGGAACACTCCATGCTCATTTGTTTATGGATTGCTTCTACATAACAACAGTAGAATAGAATAATTGTGACAGAAGTTATCTGGACTCTGAAGCTGTAAATATTTACTAACTGTGTCTTTATAGAAAATCTTTGCTCATCATCCCTACCCTGGAGTGATCCACAGCCCAATCTTAAAAGTTGCCATAATGCCAGGTTTGGTGGAGTAGGCATGTAATCCCAGGACAGGTGGAGGCAGGCGGCTCTCACCTTTGAGGCCATCCTGGTCTATATAGCTTCCTGGACTAGATAGCATGTTCAAGGCCAGCCTGGGCTATACAACGACACCCTGTTTCAAATAGGCTACAGTTTCAGGCAACAACATGGATAAGTCTTGACTGAATTTTACTAAATGAAAAAAGCCAGAGTCCAAATGCTGAATATTGTATAATTATATTCATAGGTATCTGAAAGAAATGTAGGGATGGAAAAATACTTTGGTTGATTGGTTGATTACCAGAAGTCTCACTGGTACTTTTAGGATGATAGAACTTTTCTTTCTTATGCTGCCCTAGTGATACATAACTGTCGGCATTTGCTAAAACCCATAGTAGTGTACATTACACAAAGTAAACTTCTGAGTATGCAAATAAATAAAAATAGTGAGAATCTGGGAAGATTCTAGGATGAAATGCAGACTACAAGAAATAAACATGACTGTACTATAAATGCTTAAAAACCACACTGAAATGTGGAGAAAAAATAAGTACTGACCTAAATAATGTTGGAAAATAGTCTTTGGAGTGAAAAATTGGATTTTGGAAATAGTGTTTGGACTAAAAATATAAGAGAAAAGAAAATAACTGTACATTAATATTGTATTCTAGATAGTCTTTCTCAAAAGGATATAACTAACATTTCTGTAATTTCTTTACATGGGTGCATTGTTAAACAAAGTTAAGGATTGTGGTTAGTGGGATCCTTGTTTTCCCTATTTGTAAGAATGTCACAGATAAGGAAGGTTGAAAAGCTAGCATGAACCCTGTGGTACAGTATTAAAGTCAGAGATGTTAATATACAAATGCATATAAATACTAAAATTATTATAAATATGTGTCTGTGCATGGATTAGTAAATATACATATGTTACCTAGCTCTCTCTGTTGAAAAGACCTAGAAACAATGTCATTGCAGGAGCAACATGCACATGCAATAATCAGATGCTGTTTTCTCATGATTCTTCAATAAAAAAATCAAAATGTCTTATTCTAAAGCCACAAAAGGAATTTGTAAGATGAGCCTGAAAGTGTAGTGCCAGTAGCACCAGAAAGTAAAGAAGAAGTTGGGGAGCTGCCCCACCTATGCAGGAAGTTTCTGGCAGGTGTGCACACTTGAGGCACTGGGACAGACTCACTGGCCTCTGTCCCATAGAGGACCCTGATGTGGGGGGTTCCTGTCTCAGCTCCACATCCCCTTTTTGCAGTCAGGGAATGTCTCACCTGTGAAGGGAACTTCTGACTAGTATACACTAACTACCTCTCTGGCAGCCTCAGTAACCCCGATTCCAGAGCAGACCTAAAGAGGTCCAGTCTCAGTGATAGCACTTCTCAGTGTAGACTGGGAAATATTCTTCCTGTGCAAGAAACTGCTGGGAAACAAGCTTTTCTGGACTAATAGGACAGACTGGGGTCAGTAGTCAGTCTTCCCACTCATCTGGGGTACTGTTTATGGTTCTGCAGGTGATTCTAGGCCAAGGCACTGTGCTAACCACAGAACCTTCCTGAAACTCACACTAAACCTTGGCTTAAGATACCTTCCAGTGTTCAAATGGCTGCAGCAGTCACAGTTTCTGACAACAGTCATTCTATTTTATTTCTGGTCAGGTCCACCAAAAAGGTCAGGAACAAAATGCAAGGTTTAAAATACTATGATAAATACCTAATTTTACCTCCACTGACATTTGATTATATCCATAATCATCAAAAACAATTTGAGGGTATGGCCTCACCAAATGGGCAAAAAAGGTAATAGAAGTAGACCCTGAGGAGATAGAAATGTGTGACCTATCAAACAGGGAAATCAAAATGTGGGGTGTCACCCTGCTGCTGGACTCACTCCGGCTGCGAGCAGGAACCAGCTGCCGAAGACCCGTCATCTGGTGAGGGGGAGCCGAGCACCCAAGAGCCATACCACCCAGAAAGGAGACTTATGCCCACAGCTGCTCTGAGAAGCCTTGAGAAAGGCAGGCTCAGAGGCTTATGCCCACGGCTGCTCCTTGTTTCTTTCTTCCCAGTGAAGATGCGAACTCCAAGTGCTCTGTTCCAACAGCTCTTTATTGTTTCCTTGTCTGTTCTGGTCAATGGAATGGACCCAGACTGCTCTGTGTACCGCCCTTATATACTCTTCTGGGGCTAGGCAGGGACCAATCAGAAGCAGTCATCCCATACAGGTTTCAGCCAATCAGAGGGATATACAAATTTGGTTTTGTAAAAGTAGCCAATCGGGTGGTTCCCGAATGGTCCAACCAGGAACTGTTCAGGGGTTTGGAAACAGCTAATCAGTGTCAAGGGGTCTGAGGCAAGGGATTAGATGCCAGCGCCATCTTGGGGGGGGCGCTCCACAACCCTGAGTTCCTGGATGCAGGGCAAAGGTGATTGCCTGGGGAACAAGCCTCAGTCCTCCAAGGGTCCTAGATAGGCCCCGGGGCGAACTGCCTCTTTAGGTGGTGCCCTACATCAAAACATTTGTGTTAAGGAAGTTTAATGGACTTCAAGATAAATACAGAGAAAAAATACGGAGGAAAAACCCAGAAATTTATCAGAGAAACTTAACAGTGAAATTTAAATGATAAGAAAAATTCAAACTGAAATTCTTGAGTTAAACAATACTATGAATGAAATTAAAAGTGCAATAGAAGCATCGTAGCATATTTGATCAGGATGAAGACTCAGTGAGCTTAAATACATAGAGGAGAAAAATAGAATTAAAAGGAATAAGAGTTTAAGGGAACTATGGGATAACATCAAAAAAGGAAATGTTTGGATCATTAGAGTTCAAGAGGGAGTAGAGAAAGACAAAATGGTAGAAACTTATTCACAGAAATAATAACAGAAAATTTCAAAACATGGAATAATATATAAACTTTCAGGTATTGGGAAGTCAAAGATCACAAATAAAATTTAATGCAAGCAAGACTACCCTGAGCCATTTTACAATGAAAATTTCAAAAATCAATCACAGAGACAATCCTGAAAACTATAAAAGAAAAGAAGTAAATAATATGTAATGGACTCGTAATATACTTGGTAATAGACATCAGTAGAAATGAGAAATCTTCTAGGCTGGGAGGAAGTGAGATGATATAATCAGAGTGTTTGAAGGTAAAATTGCCAACCAATAATACTATACCCAGCAAAGCTAACTTTCAGAAATGAAAGAAGGCTAAAGACTTTCCCAGAGAAAGACAAACTCAGGAAATTCATCTCTACCAGAACTATCACATTAAGAGTTGTCAAATGTGATGTGGCATGGGAAGCCAAAAGTACTTCGAGAGATAAACTTGGGTAAAACAATAAATTTATTGCTATAGCAAGATCAGCCCAAGGAAATGGGTCCTCTCAGGACTGACTCATAGCTTTTTTCTCCTGGGGTTATATAGTTTACAGCAGAGTGGAAGTTGTCAGCTGAAACCACATGTGCATAGCCTATGTGACCATCTGCAGGTGGGTTAGGTGAAAGTAAGATAGTTGTCATGGAAACAGGCAAATAGGGAGTAAGGGGACAGGAGGTGACTCACAGGGTGGAGGTTGCCATGGAAATAGGCAGATAAGGAACAAGGAGATGGGAGGCAACTCACAGGGGAAATGTAACATAAGTTTTACATATATAGCAAGATAAATTTAACAAGTCTGTTACAAGGAACATTAAGTTCTAGTAATTACATTTTAAGCAAACATTATGATATCTTAACTTTTGATTTAAATTTTTCCACAACAAACGGAATCCCTCAAATTGAAGGGAAAAGATGCTAGTGGATAACATGGAAACATCTGAAGGCACGAAACTCACTGTTTAAGTAAGTATACAGGAAAATTCAGTATATTCAAATACTATTACCAGGGGATCTGAGTCACTTATAGTTTTAATATGAAGACTAAAGGACAAAAATATAAAAAATAATATTAACTAAAACTTGTGAATAGACGAGCAATATAAAAAGATGTAAATTGTTACAATACACAATTTGAGTTGGGAGAGAATGGAGTTAAAATATACAACTTTTTCTTTTATCATTTATCTTTGTCATTACAGTTGTTATCACTTTAAAGTAACTTGTTAAAACAATAAAATGTTTTCTATTTTCCATTTTTATTTTTTATTACTAATTTTTAATGTATGACTTAATGGATTTCATTACATTTCCATACATGCATATCATTGTACATTGGTAATCTTCATCTCCCCTAGTACCTTGTCATAATACCCCTCCTCCCCATAAGATGTTTTCTATAAATGTCATAGTAACCTCAAAGTAAAAACCTGTAGAGATACACTAGAAATAATAAAAAGGAATAAAGACATACTACTAGCTCAGTTGGTAGATCACTGCGCTGCAGTCTCTGAGGTCCTGAGTTCAATTCCCAGCACCGCAAAAATGGGAGAAGGACCTGGCAATCCACTCCCAAAGCAATCCCGAAACAGTCAGCCATTGAAAACCCTATGAGGGTCGCTATGAGTCGGATACCGACTCCATGGCACCTAACAACAACAACAACTAGAAAAAAAAAATCAATTAACCACAAAGGAATACAGCAAGAGGGTAAGAACCTTGACATTCAATTGCACTCTAGACCAAATGTAACCATCGTTTACAAAATGTTCCATTCAACAGCTTTGGAATACACATAATTCTCAACAGCACATAGAACACACTTCAGGATAGATCATATATTAGACCATAAATAAGTCTTAATAAAGTCTTCACAAATTTAAAAAGCTAAAATCATATTGTCTCTTTGCCCATAATAGGATAAAATTAGAAATCAATAACATGAGGAACATGGCAAACTGTAAAAATACATGGAAATAAACAACATGCTCCTGGATAACCAATGGGTTAGGAAAAGATTAAAAGGGGATATTGAAAAATTTCTTGAGACAAATGAAAACAGAAACACAACATAAAAAAACCTATTGCAGATAACAAAAGCACTTTTAGGAGTAAAAGGAATACTAATAAATGCCTCTATCAAAAAAGCAGGAAGATCTCAACTTCTAGGGTTCCTCAAGGAAATAGAAGAACAGGAACAAAATGAACACAAAATTAGTATAACAGAAGAAATACTGATGATTGGAGCAGAAATAAATGAAACAAAAATACAAAAGGTCAACATACAAGATTTGTTTGAAAAATAAGCAAAGTCAACACTGTTCACTAGACTGAATAATAAAAAAGGAGACATGACTCAAATAAAATCAGAGATAAGAAGATATTACAACAGATACCACAGAAGTACAAAGATTATAAGTTAATATTATGAAACAACTATATTACAATGAGTTGGAAAACCTATAAGAAATGGACAAATTCCTGGACCCATACACCCTACCCTAATTGAGTCAACAAGAAATAGAAAACCTGAACAATCAATGAGTAACAAGATTGATTCCATAATAAATTTTTACCATCAAAGAACTTGATGGTATATTTATACCATCCAGAACTTGATGGCTTCACTACTGAATTCTACCAAACTTTTAAAGAAGGAACTAATACTAATTCTTCTTAAATTATTCCTAAAAAATGAAGTGGAAGAAATTCTCTCAAACTCATCCTTTGAGGGCCAGTATTACTTTGATACCCAAAAGAGACAAAAATACAGGAAAAAATTATAAACCTTACAGCGGTAAAGAGGGAGAAGAAAATCCTAAAAGATAAGATGCAACTATATGAATGCATAAAAAATAGGGGGAAACAAAAAAATCAATGAGAATATAACCCATGATTGCATATGATTTTCATGATATAATTAAAATTCCTTTTTCTTCCTTAGTTTATGCTTTTATATAAAATATGTATGGGGCTGGGATTTAGCTCAGTTGGTAGAGCGCTGTGCTGCAGTCTCTGAGGTCCCAAGTTCAATTCCCACCACTGCAAAAATGGGAGAAGGACCTGGCAATCCACTCCCAAGGCAATCCCGAAACAGTCAGCCATTGAAAACCCTATGGGAGGGTCACTATGAGTTGAATACCGACTCAATGGCACCTAACAACAATAAAATATGTAAGATGATGAATGTGTAAGCAAGAGTGATTTAATATGGATATAGCGTAATATGGATATGCATAATGGATATAGCAAATGACTTACTACTCTGTACCCCATCCACATTAATAAATTAAAAAATTGGAAAAAAAGAAAAAAGAAAAATTACAAACCCGTATCTCCAGGGAACAAAGATACAAAAATCCCAAATGAAGTATTAGTAAACTGAACTCAATAGTACATTAAAAGATAAATCACTCAAAAGGGATTCATCCCAGGGAATTACAAGAATGGTTGACATACACAAATCAATAAATATGACACATGACAATAACAGAATCAAGTACAAAAAATATGATCATTTCAATAGAGGCAGAAAAATTATTTGATTAAATTTAACATCTACTCATGATAAAAACTCTGAGCAAGTTAGATACTTAAGACATGTACTTCACTGCAATGAAGGCTATGTATGAGAAATGCACAGCTGTCATCATACTGAATAGGGGAAAGTTAAAAGCTTGTCTGCCAAGATCTGGAGACAAAACAAGGATTTGTCTTACTATTTCTATTCACTACTTCTATTTAATGTAGTATCGCACAATGGTTTGGGTATGGTTTCAGTCTTTTCTCCCAAAAGTTTCATGTATTGGAAGCTTGGTCCCCATTGTAATGCTGTTGTAGAGGTCCACATTTAAGAGCTAGGGTTAGTGGGAGGTAATTAGATCTCTAGTATCTCTGCCCTTGGAAGCAATTAATGGGACACCAGTTCCTGCAAGAAAGAGTTGTCACGAGAAGTGTGAGCATGGACTTTCATCTCTTCCAATATCACCATATACGTGTAACTCTTCAGTATAATACATTAATTTCCTTCAGATATATACCCAACAGTAGGATTACTGAGTCATGGTGGTTCTGTTTTTAACTTTTGAGGGACTTCTATACTATTCCTCATAATGGCTGTACTCATTTACATTTCCATCCACAGTTTGTAAGCCTTCCATTTTTCCACATCCTTGACAACCTGTTTTTTGTTCTTAAAACTAGCCATGCTCTGCAGATACTCACCTAGATCCCTCAAAAAAGAGGGAATTGACCCAAAGTAAAAAGGATAATATGATTGTTGCTAACCTGAATAAAAGATCTAGATGATTAAATTATCAGGGCATGCTTCCAAGGAAGACTCAGTAGATAACAATGAGCAATACTTAGTCCTGAATAGTCTGGTCAAGTATATATCAGCCTGAAAGCTGTGGTCTAGACCTCTTGAGCCTTCTTCCATCTGTGGTTGTAATTGCATTCAAGTCAGAGTTGAATACAAATTGACCTCTGCCAAATGTCTTCTCTAACCAATGTAAAAATACTACTAAAATTTCATTTAATAGCAGACATTTGTAGTGATTTGTAAAGGTAAATATAAACATTTTACTTGTTGTTATATGCACTGTACTAGGTATTTTGCTTATAATAACTCATTAAATCTCAAAAATCCCCAGCCATATTAACATGTATGAAGTAGTATCTCATTGTGGGTTTCCATTTTATTTTCCTGATAATTAGTGATGTTAACATTATTTCATAGAACCCTAGGCCATTGTATTTCTTTTTTAGATAAATATCTGTTCACATTATTTGCCCGTATTTTACATTGGCTTATTGTTTTTTTCATAATAAGGTACTTAGGGATTACGTGTGTAATTTTAGAAATCTTAATGTTTATTTATGTATCTGAACAATATGTATTGTCTCTCTGTGTGGGTTGGCTGTCTATTAATGTTTTCATTATAAAACCATTAAATATTCTGTAGTTTTCATTTTAGATATCACTAGATTTCTTGGTATTAGATTACTTTAACATTTTTATTCTCTCTTCAATTCACTTTAGTGTATTTTTTACTCTTATTGCTTGTTATTGTTAGGTGTCATTGACTTGGGTCTGACTCATAGCGACCCTCATAGGGTTTTTGAGGGCTGATTAATTTAGGATTGCTTTGGGAGTGGACTGCCACATTTTTCTTTCATTTTTTGGTGCTGGGGATCGAACTTAGATTCTCAAACAGCAGAGAGCAGCATTCTACCAACTGAACCAAACCCCAGCCCACTCTTATTGCCAGAAATAATTAAACATTATGTGATGTATTCTGAGAATCAATGAAGAAAAATATTAAAGTATCTTGTGCTCAAATTCCTCAAAATGACTTACTCAATTAAGTTCAGATCTAATTGTTTCCTATTTGGTTACATAGTAAGCCATGCCAGATCCCTGGGTTCATATCTATACATGTAATCAATAGTAGATTGTGTATGATGTGGTTAGCCCTATGATAGTTGAAACTAGTCTGAACATATACAGGTCTTAATAGTAACACCTACTTGCATAGCATTTACATTGTATTAAGCATTATAAGCAATTTAGAGATGCTTTAAAGTATGTAGGACAATGTGTGTGATTTATGTGCAAATATGTTGTTTTATGTAAGAGACTTGAGCATACACAGATTTTGCTATCCATTAAAAGTCCTGGAAACAATTACCTTGACACATCAAGGGAAAATTCTATGCTGTGGTAAAATTAGCATTCAGTGTGTTGGGAAATTGAATGAGTTTATTTTGGAATACATCTAAAACAGAATAGACTTGCTACAAAGCTAAGTTCAATTGGTAACTAATTGCATGTGAGAAGACTTTCCATAAAGGACTCTGTCCCAAGGAACCACCTCTACTAAATCATCTGGGAGAAGGATAAATGAGTGGCCTGTGAAAACTATGCCCAAGAGATTTCAGAATAGCCTACAAACAGCACATCCACAAAGTATTCTTGGTATTTTCTACTATTGCCTTCCTAACTCAGTTTTTTTTTCTTTTTGGCACCATTGTATCATCTGAAACCCTTAAGAGTTCTAAAGCTACATTTTCTTCAGTGCTGAGGATCAAATTCCAGGCCTTACACATGCTAGGGAAGCCCTCTACCATGGAGCTACGTCTCTAGACCTGGAGTTAATTCCTGAATATGTACCTGTGGGCAGCAGTTTCCCTTTCTTTGTAAGTCTGAAAAATTCTAATGAATTCCTTCATGGTTTCTTTTTATTAAATAATATTTATCAAAATAAGGTAAAATTTAAGGAGCATTCAGAGTAGACAAATATCAATGATAAATGTTAAATAAATAGACAGTAGGTGTCTTATTGTCCAATTATTTAGTGATGTGAGTAGGTTCCAATTTTTAGAATATTTGAGAATATAATTAATTCATACAATGTTTTAAAATGCCTTACAATATAGAATTCTCATGTGAAAATGATCTTAGACTAAGATACATTCCTATCTGTTTATGTGACATCTCGAATCATGCTCAAATAAGGTATAGGGGACACACTTCTTCAGAAAACATCCCTAGAGTACAGATACTTTCTTTTTTTTTTTTTTTTTTTGATTGGAAAATTTTAATATACACCTTAAGGCGATTCATTCTGACATGCTTTTCATTGTGACATTTCCATATATGCATTTTGTTGGAGTACAGATACTTTCTAAGGAATCTTTAATCTGTGGGCTTATATCTCACTATCTCATTTAAGGCACTGATTGCTTTTTGATCTTTAGACTCTCTCCAATTATATTAGCAGACTCTAGGGATAAATGATTAAGAACATGTTAAAGTACAGATATTAAAATTTCCAAATATCATAAGGTTTTAGTATGGAAACTAAGTGGATGTAATAAGTTTAAGTATTTGACAAGAAAGGCTCATTACACACTAGTTGGAATTATTATCTTATTGTAATTGTATATTTCTGGATTAGGACAACATAATTATAGGGCAACATTGAAATCTTAGTTCTGTGTGATTTTCTCTGACACCTCACAAGTTGTCTTTGAGCATTTCATGATACAGAGACTATCACAACTGTGCCATGTGATCATGAGAATAATCTAGCAATGTAATTGACTCAGTGTAATTGACCCAGAGAATAATTCAGAATTTTGTCATCGGGATACTCTCTTAACTACCATCTGAGTATCTTTTACCTCACAGAAAATGTATCTTCATCAAACATGCTTCACCACAAATAGAATAAAACAATGTAGATAGAAAGTTGTATAGCCTAATTTATCTTTCTCAAAATGCTGCTTTATTCAGCTAGTGGATTTTGTTGTTTTAAATGTAACTTTCACCTGAAAAAACAAAGGAGTATGTATATCTTGAACATGTAAAATAATTTGTGTATTTGAGTAAGTCTCCAGACCTGATGGGGAAATTGACTCTTCTCCTGACAGCAGTTGCCAGCAATGGCAATTCACTCCTGCAGAAATCCTGAAACTATCAACCATTGAAAACCCTATGAGAGTTGCTATAAGTCAGACCCGACTCAACTACACCTAACAACAACAACAAAAATATATTTGTAAGTGTATTCCATCAGTGGGTCACTGGCAATTGTCTAAAATCATATAAAAACAGGATGATAAGTCCAACCAATAATTCTTAGGAGATGGATGAATTAAGTATAATTCAATATCAAAAGATCAAATGCCCAATATTTTACCTAGGTAGTTATGCAAGAAAAATATGACACAACAAATATAATTTTTGATCTTGATGGGAAATATATCAGTGTGGCCTAGCCCCTTCAATTTATACTTCAGGAAACGGATATGAATAGTTTTAAGCTGGGTGTGGTGGGGTATGCCTGTAGTCCCTACAACTCAGAAGGCTGAGTTGGAAGGATTGCTTGAACTTACAAGTTTGAGACCCCACCTCAACAATAACAAAAAGCATTTAAATTTCCTGCTGAATTCCAACTATAAGCTCAGATAGATAGTGTAATATCAAAGTGTTCTTATTCTCTGTAGAGTTGATATAATTATTCCACTGACTAATTGGATAAGGATTTCTTAATGATTCTCATAGCCCCAGGTTTTCCACTCCTCCTATTATTGCTACCTTAAAACCTTAATTCTTCTTAATATTTCAGTAATGCCTTGAAACACTGCTTCTGAAAATGAGCCATCTGTTTCATCAGCCCCATGCCATATCTACTCTACAAGACACCTGGAGATAGAAGCCAGTTAACTTCATTTCCACAGCTTCCTTGGCTGACATTTACGCAAGACAAAGTGAAAACAATTACATTGGACTTTCCAAAACACAGTCACTTTTACTTTTCACTTAATCCTTCTCAGAACACATGGAGATAGTTACTATCAGCAGTAACACAGAGTGGAGGAAATTCAGTTTCAGAATGGGTAGCTTACTTGTTGAAGGAAATTGCCTTTAATTTATGGTGTCATGAAGAGAAATGGAGTCATGAGGTAATAAACCCTTTATACTATGTTTCCCATGACTTATTCACCTTCTGTGGTTGTGTGGCCAATTCGTAGTTACGTTTTATCATTCCTCATAATTGTCACTTTTTGGTCAACATCCTGGTATATGTGAAAAAATCAAAGATAATGGCAGTAATTAATGAAAGCCACCCCGAAGAGTTCATTCTAGTAGGCTTTGCTGACCATCCTTGGTTGGAGCCTCCTCTGTTTGTTATTCTTCTGATAACCTACCCCATGGCCATGATGGGAAACATCGCCATCATTCTGGTGTCCATGTTAGACCCCCGTCTCCACAGCCCCATGTATTTCTTCCTCACCAACCTCTCCTTTCTGGACATGTGCTACACCACGAGCATTGTGCCTCAGATGCTGTTTAACCTGGGAAGCTCTAAGAAGACCATCAGCTATACAGGGTGTGCAGTTCAGCTGTATTTTTTCAGCATAATGGGGGGCACAGAATGCCTGCTCTTGGCCATAATGTCCTTGGATCGTTATGTGGCCATCTGCAGACCTCTGCACTACACCCTCATCATGAGTCAGCGCACCTGCCTCCTATTAGTGTCCTCTGTATGGCTTGGTGGGATGGCTTATGCTTTCTCAGAGGCCACCCTTACATTACAGTTGCCACTATGTGGCATCAATAAACTGGACCACTTGTTGTGTGAGATTCCAGTTCTGATAAAGACTGCATGTGGCAAGAAGGAGGCTAATGAGCTGGCACTCTCTGTGGTGTGCATTTTTATGTTAGCTGTTCCTCTATCCTTCATTCTTGCTTCCTATGCCAGTATTGGCCATGCTATATTTAAGATCAAATCTTCTGAGGGAAGGAAAAAGGCCTTTGGGACATGTTCCTCTCATCTCATTGTGGTTTCCTTATTTTATGGTCCAGCCATTAGCATGTACCTTCAGCCCCCTTCTTCCATCTCAAGGGATCAGCCCAAGTTCATGGCTCTGTTCTATGGAATGGTGACCCCTACCCTCAACCCCTTCATCTACACCCTGAGGAATAAGGATGTAAAGGGGGCATTAAGAAACTTTGTAAGGAGCATTTTAAGTTCTAAGTGACAGTTCATGGACATAAATGAAATTATTTAACAATTAGAGCATTCTTATTTGGGTTTCTCTGAGACTTCATTCTTGCCTCATCTTGTATTAGATGTTCTTGCAAAATATGGCATATTTCTTGCATTCTTTCTGTGTATGTTAGGCAAGGATTTTATTCAACTAATATTCAGTGATCTGAACACTTTCTGAGAAAATGCAAAAAATAGTCCCATTTTGATGGCACCTAAACAACAACAACAATTTAAAGCCCTGTTATTTTGGGGGGGGCTGGGATTTAGCTCAGTTGGTAGAGCACCGCTCTGCAGTCTCTGAGGTTCCGAGTTCGATTCCCAGCACCGCAAAAATGGGAGAAGGACATGGCAATCCACTCCCAAGGCAATCCCGAAACAATCAGCCATTGAAAACCCTATAAGGGTCGCTATGAATCGGGCACGACTCGATGGCATCTATTTTTTTTTATACTGAAATAGTAACAGTGTTAATATATAAATTCATTAGTTCAATCTTGTTTTTGTTGTTAGGTGCTGTGGACTCAGGTCCGCCTCATAGCAACCCTATATACAACAGGTAAAACATTACCCAACATGGTGCCATGCCTGGCACTATTATCAGTACTTCTTTGCCATTCACACAGTTTTCAATGGCTAATTGTTTTTTGGGAGTGCATTGTCAGATCCTTCTCCCAAGCCTACAGCACCCGGTATTCCCAGGAGGAAACCCATCCAAGTACTAACCAGGCCCAACTCTGCTTAGCTTCCAAGATCTGATGAGATCAGACACCAGGGGACTATGGCTCCAGGTAGTTCAATTTTATCATTGTAAATGTAGCATGACAACCATTCTCAATGGGTTTTCTATCAGTGACTTTTGAGAAAGAAGTTATCACTCTCTGCAAGTTGGGTTTAAGTGGTGATCGTGGCTGCACAGGGTTCTCTGTGAAAAGCACTCTATGTTATTAAAGAATCATGAATCTCATAATTTCATGAGCCTTGATTTATGTAAATGCTACTGCTTCTTTTAAAATGCATTATAATTAACAGTGTGCAGTATTTTTGTATCTGTAATTAAAGACTTTATCATTAAAAATTGAATGGAATAAAGAGGTAAAGTGTGGATAAGTTTCTTAATGTTGCTTTTAAATTTCATAACTGTGAATCAGTGAGAAGACTAGGCAGTGATATTATTATTATTATTATTTTTGTGGTACTGGGAGTTGAACCCAGGACCTCGTGCTTGCATGCTTTGCAAGTGCTATACCACTGAGCTGCACCCCCAGCCATTTTTTTTTTTTTCACTTTTGAGACAACATCTCATTAAATTATGCAGACTGCCTCTGGTTTTGAACTTGCGATCCTCCTGCCTCTGCCTCCTGAGCTGCTGGGATTACAGGCATGTGCCACTGTGCCCGGCCCAGCAGTGATATTAATAATGACCTCATGCTGGCAACATATATGTGCATAAATTGGAAGAGCTAAGAATATCTTTTGAAATTGTGCAAAAATCAGTATGAGAAAGAAATAATTTGTATTTATAGAATTGAAAGCAAGTTGATTACTTCAGCAAAAATATGATTTTTTTCTATTGATTTAAGTTTTGGGTGCTATTGATGCTCAAAATTTGCATCAGTAAAGGTTATAAGTGCTACAAATTTAGTTCTATGACTCGTTTTCCTTTTTCTGAATATCTCTCACAAAATTTATGTGTTGAAACAATATCCAATGTGATTATATTAAGAAAAGGATCAATAAGAGATGATAAGATCATGAGGCTTCTCCCTGGTGAATGGGATTAAGGCCTTCATAAAAGAGGATTGACACAGTTTGCCTTTTCGCCTTCTGCCTTCCATCATCTGAAGATTCAGCACTATACCCCTCCAACAGATGCAACAATAAGATGCATCATGAAACCTAATACTGGGTCCATAGGAGACATTAAACCTACTGGTGCATTTTTGGGGGCTTCCTACATATAGTGCTGTGAGAAATAAATTGCTATTGTTTATAAATTACTCTTTCTCAGGAATTTTGTTATAGCAGCACACATGGATAATGATAACCCAAAATTTAAAATATTACCCTAAAGTTCATTAAAATTTATGAGAGCAAATTAAGACTTTTTCATTATTTGGTGTTGAATTCATAGGTTGAGAATTCAACATGATTCTATGTAGTAAAGAAATTAATAGTCTCTAAGACAAACAAGAAGTCATTTGGATGTTTCTCGCATGTCTTCTGGTATGATTAAGAACTAAGCAAGTCATTGGAAGAAAAAAATCATATTTTCTTGAATAACAATCAACTAAGGCAGAGCAACTCCTTGAAAAGCATTGGTCCAGTTTTTAAAGGCATTGCACTATGGTATACTCAGTTTGAAAAAAAAATTCTAATTAATTCTAAAGACTAATTGTTAGAAGTGTTTGTAAATTTTAGACACACACAAACATACACATATGGAATAACAATTTTGAGATATCAAATAATATTTTTTAAATCATCTCCTTTAGTCTTACATCCTGAAGAATAAAATATTTTTAGTTTTGGGCTACATCTAGCAGGATTTGTGTCAAATGCATAGCCACATAGGTGGTTATGGTTTTTCCAACTGCTTTCTTAAATTATCCTCTGCTCTAGACTAATATATGTACTACTTTCTAGTCCTCTAAAGATTATTTACTTCACAAATGTGAGGACCATCCAGACTCTGAACCATCTGAACTTCCTGTGAAAGGAAAAAGAACACTGAGGGCAGTAGTGGGGAGACCCCAGAGAAATGCTTCATTTTTGGTAGACTTCCCATATTTCCAGAAGTTTAGTATATTCTACCATGAGGCATATTTTCTTTAGCTTTCAAGAAGCTCTGCTGAAGGAAAGGCACATGTTATATCTGAGTGTGAAAATGTGTCCTACCTTTGAAGTGAAGCACGGGCAATCTGAGATTGCTTTTCCAAGGAAGGTGTTTTAAAGTTTTCTCATTTTCCCAAGCAAGCCAGACTTTCCTGAAGAATTAATGGAAGATAACAAACTGTCTTAACAATTAAAAAGTAAAACAATAAAAATAGCGGAGACATGAACTTAGGAAAATCTTTTATTTTTTCAGGGATAGGGTTTGAAGCCAGTGCCTTGCATGTGCTTGGCAAGTGCTCTGCCCCTGAGCTGCAACCCTAGCTCCTTTTTGATTTTTCATTTTAAGACAGGCTCTCAATAAATTGTGCAGACTGCCTCTGGCCTCAAATTCAGGGCCTTCCTGCCTCACCTTCCTGAGTTGCTGGGATTATAGATGTGTGTCATGGTGACACCATGTATAAGTAATCTTTTTAACAATGATTTTGCCCACACTAGAGATGTCCTCACCATTGAAAACCCCGTGAATAGCAGAGAAGGAGTGTCAAAAATAGTGCCAGAAAATGAGTCCCTCAGGCTGGAAGGCATTCAAGAATTGAGTGAGGAAGAGTTGCTTCCTCAAAGTAGAGTCAACCTTAGTGACAGGAATGGAGTAAAGCCCTGGGACCTCCTTTTGCTGATGTGGCATAGCTCAAAATGAGAAGAAACATAGTGGCTACAACAATGGGCTCAAACATAAAAAGATTTTGTGAATGGCACAGTGTAGGGTGGCATTTTTTCTGTCATATAAAGGGTCGCTATGAGTTGGATCTGACTCTATGGGACCTTATAACAAGAGATATCCTCAGATATGCATGGTATAATAACTGCAAGGCAAGAAGTGCACCCTAATTTCAGGGGGAATAATTAAAACAAATATATATTGTGTTTCTGTTCAATAAACACCTCAATGACTAATATAAAGCCAATGCTGTTCAATTTGTGATTCTCAGGATTGCAAATGCCTTGGATGCATCCTAGAGACCTCTGAATAATGAAGGTTGGGTGGAGAAATTTTAGATATGGTACAGTAGTGAAATATATGTCATTTAATTGCTATTAAAAGTATATTTTGACTAAGTGCTCAATTATTTCCCTGAGAAGGACTTGACACCTAACAACAACAATATAGTAAATATAAACACAAAATGAAACTAAATGTGTAAGAATTCACTTAATATTTAAAAATTTATTCCATATGCAATAAAGTCCAAACACTTCTATTTCCTTAAGATTGGAGTCATACCAAAAACTTCAACCCTTTCTTTGTGTGTCCATTTTTAACTATTCATCTTGGAGTCTCAATGTCATGATATATACTGTTTCAATTATTTTTCACAGGGACAGAACTGATCTAAGTAATTAATGATGTTTCACCTTATTTCACATGGAAGAAAATCAAATCCATTCCATTTGAGTCTTTATTTCTCATCCCATTTGAGTCTTTATTTCTCAGTACTCTTGTTTTCAATTACTACCTAGTACTCCTCTTCTAAAACCACCATTACCTTCCATATCAACCACATTATGTGCTATAATACTTCCATTTTCTAACCCCTCTGGTATTTTCTCTCTTCTGTACATTTGTTTATTTTTGTGCATAGTAATGCCTTCTGCAGTTTCCCGCTTTTCAAATTCTTCCTTAAAATGAACTACAACATAGACTGTAACAAGTGCTAAAATGCCCTTTCAAGAAGATCCTTTAGAAACAGGAGAGGAAAACTAATTAAATAACCCCAAAAAAGAAGAATTAGAGATATTTTCCGGGCACAGGAGGCCAACACCATAGTATTTGTTGTTGTTGTTGTTAGGTGCCGTCGAGTTGGTATCCGACCCATAGCGACCCTCTGTACAACAGGGGAAACACTATTGTCAGTGCTTCTCTGCTGTTCATAGGGTTTTCAATGGCAGATTGATTTTTGGGAGGGGGTTGCCAGGTCCTTCTCCAAGCCTACAGCACCTGGTGTTCCCAGGCGGTCTCCCATCCAGGTACTAACCAGGCCCAACCCTGCTTAGCTTCCAAGATCTGACGGGATCAGATTCCACAGGGCTATGGCTGCAGGCCCATAGTATTAATAGGGGTAAATAGGAATATAACACTGGATGAGAGATATCCATAATCATGGAGATGAAAAAAAAAGAGGACACACAAGTATTGAAAAGCTGCTATAAGTTATCGAATGTGTTAGACATTTTGTACTTGCACTCCTATTCAATCTTCCACAAACCCTTCAAGATAGGTATTACCCACATTTCTTAATGATCTTGTAGCTCACTAATTCTTAAGCTTACATAGATTATGTCTGAAATGGAATTTCAAAGGCTTCCTTTCTTGTTTAGTTTTAGGGTAGTTTTTGTTACTTTTTTTAATGTGGTAGAACACAGAGCACCCTGTTAACTGTCATAAATTTTCATGTGTGTAGTTCAGTAGCACTAAGTATATTCTCAATGTTTTGGTAGTATTACTACTTCACATCTCCAGAAATCATTTGATCTCAAACAGAAACTGCAAAAAATAAACAAACACTCATTACTTCCTACACTGGCCCCTAGCAACTACCATTCTGTGTATGATTTTCAATACCCTCTGTACCTCATATAACTGGAATCACACAGTGTTTGTCCACTGGTGACTGTCTTATTTCATTTACCATAATGTTGTCAAGGTTCATCTATCTTGTACATATGTCAGAATTTTCTTCCATTTTTTAATTTATAAGATTCTTGTTTCTATTGAGAGAATCAACATTTTACTCATTTTAAAATTGTGTATATCTTTGTGTAAAACATGCTACGAAATACATATTCATTTTGGTATGATTACATTGAGGCATTTTGGTTAGCAAAAAATCAATGCTTTTTGCACCTATAACAAAGTCTTTGCAAAGAGGATGGAAATATAAGATTATGCCACCAAAGGTATGGATAATTCAGTAAGTTTCAAGGTAATTTTAAGATTGATTTTCATACAGGATGAGAAACACAGGTCTATTTTTATTCTGCATATCTGGATATCAAAACTGGATATCCAGTTTTCCCTGCATCACTTGTTGAGGAGACTATATTTTCTGCAATGTATGTCTTTGGCTCCTTTGTTGAAGATCAGTTGGCTGTAGCTGCATGGGTATATATCTGGGGCTTCTATTCTGTTCCATTGACCTTCATGCCTGTTCTTGTGTCAGTACAAAACTATTTTTTTCCCTGTGGCCTGTAATATAGTTTGAAATCAGTCATTGTGATGCCTCCTGCACTGTTTTTCCTGCTTAGGATTGTTTTGGCTATATGGTGTCTTTTGTGATTTCATATGGATTTTAGGATTTTTTTGCTATTTCTGTGAAGCATAAAATTAGGGTGACTTTTGGTAATATAGCCATTTTCACACTCTTAGTTCTTATGATCAATGAACTACTGAGGTCTCTCCATCTTCTAGTGTCTTCTTCAATTTCTTTCTTTAGTGTTTTGGAGTTATGCATTGTAGAGGTCTTTAGGATTTTTTATTATATTAGTTCCTAAATATTTATTTTTTGATGGGCTATTATGAATGGGATTATTTTGATTTCTTTCTGTTCATTATTGGTATAAAGGAATGCTACTGATTTTTGGATGTTTATTTTGTATTCTGTTATTTTGCTAAAAGAGCACTTTAGCTCTATGAGTTTTCCAGTGAACTTAGGGTCTTTTAAGTATAGGATTATTTCATCTGCAAATAAGAATAATTTGATCTCTTCATTCCTTGTTTGTATCCCTCTTAATTCTTTCTTTTGACTTATTACTCTGGCAGAACTTCTATCATTATATTCAGTGAAAGTCAAGAGAGGGCATCTTTGTCTTTCTCCTGATCATAGAGGGAATGCTTTCAAAATTTCTCCATTTAGTATAATTTGGCTATGGGTTTGTCATATATGGCCTTTATAATGTTGAAGTATGTTCTTTCTTTTCTTTTTTGTGGTACTGAGTAGCTAAAACTGGGCCTCACCCATCCTTGCAAGCACTCTGCCACTGAGCTATGCCCCAACCCCTTTTTATTTTTTGTCTCAAAACAGGGTCTTGCTAAGTTATGCAGGCTGCTCTGACCTCAAACTTGCAATCCTCCTGCTTCAGCCTTCCAAGTAGCTGGGATTATAGGAATGTGCCACTGTGCCTGGCCTAATGTATGTTGTTTCTATTCCCAGTTTCTTCAGAATTTTTATCATGAAGGATGTTGAACTTTGTTAAAACATTTTTTTCTGCATCTATTGAGATGATCATGTGACTCATTTTAGTGAGTCTACATTTATGTTGTGTTACATTTATTGATTTGCATATGTTGAGCTAGACTTGCTTCTGTGAAATGAAGCTCACTTGATTGTGGTGTGTGATCTTTTTAATGTGTTGATGTATTTGGTTTGGAAGAACTTTATTGTGTGTTCTTACATCAATGTTCATCAGAGAAATTGCTCTACAGTTTTTTTGTCGTGTCTTTATCTGGTTTTGGTATGAGGGTGATACTGGCTTCATAGAATGATTTTGGAAGTATTCCTTCCCTTTCTCTTTTATGAAATAGTTTGAGGAGGATAGGTATTAATTATTCTTTATAGGTTTGATAGAATGTGGCTGTGAACCTGTCATGACTTAGGCTTTTCTTCGTTGGAAGAATCTTTATTATTGCCTCAATTTCATTGCTTTTTATAGGTCTGTTTAATATATTTATATCTTCTGGATTTAATTTTGTAGGTTATAAGGGTTAAAAAAATTTATCCATTTCTTCTATTTTTTTAGTATAAGCAAAAATGGGAGAAGGATGTGGCAATCCACTCCCAAAGCAATCCCCAATCAGCCCTCGAAAACACTATGAGAGTCCCTATGAGTCGGACCCTAGCAACTCAATGGTCACCTAACAAAAACAAAGCACAAGATCAAAGTGACCCAAACAATCAAAACACTGAATTAAAAAAAAAAAAAAAGGAAAAAAGCAACAGCAAAATAAAAATAATAGTAATAATAAAAGAGAATAAGCGTAACCAGAACACTAGCCTTTGCCACAGGCATTTTTGAGTTTTTCAGCGGGGGTCCTTCAGGGGAAGTCCAGTCCATGCACAGCCGCCTCCTCATGCCATCAACCCCCCTGCTAAGCGCTGTCATACAGACTGCAAGCAGGGGACCTTCCCCCTGCCAGGCACAAATCCTCCCTTGTCTTGTTTCTTGGGGCTACGCTCAGGGACAGGGGCGCCATGAAAGTCCATCTCACGAAGAAACAAGCGCCAGTAGTCTTTTTTGGTTGGTTGGTTGCTTGCATTTTCCCAAGTGGCACAGAGACGACGCCATTACCCGCTTCCCAGCAGATGGCGCTGGTAGCGCAGAGACGGCCGAGGGGCCGCGTCCCACCCCGGGCGCCCTTTCCGGAAGTCGCCCCTGCGTGGCGATGCGGAAGCGAGGATTTCCGCAGAGGCCTCCCCAGCCACCGTGTCCCCCGCTAGGCCGCCGCGTTTCCAGGAGTGCTGGGCGGCATTAAGGTCATCTCCGGCGCCGCCCGGCTGGCGGTGGAGGCTTCTGTGCAGTGGCCGCCCTGTGCTCGCACAGGCCTTGGTCCCTTTGCTGTGGTTCCGACCGTTGGCCGCGGATTCCTGCCTCCGTGTGACACAGCAGCGCGCTGCGTCGCCTCTCTCTGACACTGGGTGACTCTGATGTTTCTTTGCAGTGGCAGAAACACCGCCTTCCTGCCGGTAGCACGGCTCCCGTGGACTTGTTTACTCAGAAGAGAGTCCATTGTATCGCAGTGCAGTCTCTCAATCAGCCATCTTGACCGAAAGTCCATTACTTTTTTGGTGTAGATACTGCTATACGCTTCCTTCTGACGATTGTTGTAGCTGTATCTTATGTTTTGTTATGTCGTCTTTCTGCTTCTGTTTCAAGATCTTTTAAATTTTTCATTTTTATTTTCTATGACCTATTGATTGTTCAGAAATATGTTAATATTCACATGAAAGTTCGGTGAACGTTTTGAGTTATTTCTCATTGTATATAATTATAGTGATAATAAAAGCTTGATATTGTTTCAGTGTTCTTAAATTTGTTATCTTGCTTTGTGGCTTAACGTATGGCTTCTTTTGGAGACTGTTCTATGGACAAATAAAAATATGCATTCTGTAGCTGTTGGATGGAATGTTTTGAATATGTCAGTTATGCCTATGTAATTATTGAAGTCCAGTGTTTTCTCTCTGTTCCATTTATTGTTGTGAGTAAACTATTAAAGTCTCTTATTATTGTGTTATGGTCAATTGCTGCCTTTAGGTCACAGAATTTATGTATTAAGGTGCTGGCTTATTAAATCCATATGTAACTGTTGTATTTTCCTGATAAGCTGACCCATTTATCAATGTATAATACCTGCTAGTTCTTTTTACAGTTTTGATTTGTAGTCTTTTATCTGATATGTTGTTGTTGTTAGGTGCCATCAAGTCGGTATCTGACTCATAGCGACCCTACATACAACAGACAAAACACTATTGTCAGTGCTTCCCTGCTATTCATGGGGTTTTCAGTGGCTGATTGATTTTTGGGAGTGGGTTGCCGGGTCCTTCTCCCAGGCCTATAGCACCTGGTGTTCCTAGGCCGTCTGCTTAGCTTCAGGATCAGATGCCACAGTGGTACAGCTGCACACTTTATCTAAGTTTAACTAAATGAGATTATCACTATATGCCCCATAAATATGTACAAGTAAAATAAAGAAGTGAAGTCAGTTTGTACTGCTAGTCTATACCCAATAGTTGTCTTGAGTTTATAAATTTAAGAAGAAATTTAAATCATTACATTATTTCATCTAATAGATTTTATTACAAAAAAAATCTTGCTATGGAAATCTTATCACAATAGATTGCATTTAAAAATCATGAATTTTAGAGAGTGATTTTGTTCTATTTAATAGAAGCAATAAGAAATGGTCTTTGGCTTTAGGAGGCTTGGTTCTTGTGAAAACTCAATATATTGACATTTTGTAGCTTCCATGTATGAGAAAAACGTGTTGATTCCCTAGGATGTGGAATAGTGAGTTCTACTGGCTGGGAAGTATTGGGTGGGTGAGGGGATAAAGGAAGCTGCATGGGACCAAGGCATACTGTGTGCATGGGCCAGAATATCTCATGGAACACACTCTCTCTCTCTCTCTCTCTCTCCACATATACATATTTGTCTCTCCATATATATATATATATATATATACACACACATACGTATATATACATACATATATATATATATATATATATATATATATATATATATATATTTGTTGTTGTTGTTGTTAGGTGCCGTCGAGTCAGTATCCAACTCATAGCGACCCTCTGTGCAGCAGGGGAAACACTATAGTCAGTGCTTCTCTGCTGTTCATAGGGTTTTCAATGGCAGATTGATTTTTGGGAGGGGGTTGTGAGGTCCTTCTCCCAAGCCTACAGCTTCTGGTGTTCCCAGGTGGTCTCCCATTCAGGTACTAACCATGCCTGACCCTGCTTAGCTTCCGAGATCTGATGGGATCGGATGCCACAGGGCTACCGCTGCAGGATGGATGTGTGTGTATATATATATACATATACATACATATATATATACACATATACACACATATACATACATATATATGTATATATATATACATATATACATATATATGTTTATATATATACATATATGTGTGTGTTATGTAGATATAATTTCAATGTGGTCATCAATAATTATTTTAAATTTTTTGACATGAAAAATATGTAAGCATTCTTCACAGTGCCCTTAGGCACTAATATTCAGTACCTGTGAGCTGCTATTGCCATTGCAGTTATTTGAACTGATGATTGAAGAAACAATTTTACCATATTTATTTGTTCTTTATCTTAGATATTAAAAGCATTAAAATAAAAACCTTCATTACCACCATTCAGAATAATCCACTATAGCTTTGGTCATATTGAGAGGTGTGGGTCTGTTTTCATTTTTCTGCAGGTGGAAATCCAAATTTCCCAGCACCATTTGTTGAAGAGGCTATCCTTTCTCCAATTTACCTTCTTTGTTCTTTTGTCAAAGATCAGGGGGCTATAGATGTGTTGGTGTATCTCTGGGTTCTAAATTCTGTTGCACTGGTCTTTAGGCCTATTTTCTGCCAGTACCAAGCTGTTTTTGCTACTACAGCCCTGTGGTAAGTTTAAAGTCAGGGATTGTGATTCTGCCTGCACTAGTTTTGCAGCATAAGAGTGTTTTGGCTATATGTGTTCTTTTGTGTTTCCATATGAATTTTTGGATTCCAATTTTATTCTGTTGTGATCTGATAAGGTACAGGAGATGATTTTTACTTTTTTGTATTTGTCAAGGGATTTTTTTTTTTTTTTTGGTACTAAAATATGGTCCCTCTTAGAAAAAGTTCCATGTGGTGCTGAAAAGAATGTATATTCCTCATCAGATAGATGGAATATTTTGTAGATATCTGTAAATTCCAGTTGGTCTAGGGTGCAAATTAAGCTCATTATTTTTCTGTTGACTTTTTGTTGTGATGAGCTATCTTTTGGTGAAAGTGGGATATCGATGTCTTCCATGATTATTTTGCCTGGTCCAATGTGTTCTTTATTTCTTATAAAATTTGTTTTATGAAGCTAGGTGCCCCAGCATTTGGAGAATATATTTTAAGTAATGCTATTTGTTCCTGGTTGTTTCTTTTAATAATATGTAGCATTCTTCTTTGTCTCGTCTAAGCAGTTTTGGGTTGAAGTGTAATCTATCTGAAATTAGTATGGTGATGCCTCCCCCACCCCATTTGGCATATTGTTTTCCAATCCTTAATTCTCAACCTTTTACAGTCTTTGTGGGTAAGGTGAGTCTGTTGAATGGGACATATCAAGCGTTTATGTTTTTTTCATCCAATAGGCCAGCCTATGTCTCTTAATTGGTGAGTTAAGACCATTTACATTGAGAGCAATTATTGAGAGATGTTTATTGTTATGCATCAAGCCAGTACTTGTTACTGGTTTTTGATTCATATTTATCTTATTTCTTTCTTAATTTCCTGTCATATTAATTGTTCATTTGTCTTCTGTGCAGGGGTTGTCTTACCCACTCTATATGTGATAGTTGATTGAGGATCCTCAGTGATGCTGGCTTGGTAGTTGCAAATCTTTGAACATGGCAATATCATAGAATGTCTTATACTCCTCATCTATTTTGAAAGATAACTTCATTGGATAATACAGCCTTGGTTGGAAATTATTCTTTTTCAGATATTGGACAATATCTGTCCAGGCTTTTCTAGCCTTCAATGTTGATTTTGGAGAAGTCTGCAGTTATTCTAATGGGTTTGCCTTTTTAGGTAAGTTAGGTAGGTAGGCACTTTGCCCTTGCTACTTTCAGAATGGCTTCTCCTCTCCCTAAGTTAAGCATTCCAATTATAATGTGTCATGGGGAAGATTTGTTTTGGTCTAATCACTTTGGGGTTTTGAATGATTCAGTTGTATAGGTATCCATCTCTTGCATTAAGTTTTGGAAGTTTTCATTCAATATTTCTTGGAATAAATTTCCTAGTCCTCTCATGTTATTTTCTGCTCCTTCATGGACTCCCTGAATTCTTAAGTTTTGTTTTGTTATTTTATCTAAACCTTGCAGATCTTGTTGATACTGTTTCATCATTTTCTCCATCTTGGCTTGTGAGCAACTATCATCTTGTACCTCTTCCTCTGTACCTGAAATTCTCTGTTCAGCCTCATCCTATCTGGAAGCTGAGGAGTCTATCAAAATGTTTATTTCATTCAGATTGCCTTGCATTTCAAGGATTGCTGCTTGTTTTTTTTTCATATATTTTCTAGTTCTTTGGAGAATACAGATTCCAAATGAGAAACCTTCTTCTCCAAGATCTCAAGAGTACTGGCAGTGTTAGGTTTGATGTCTATTAGTACATTTATAACCAAGCTTCTGAATTCTGATTCTGACATCTCTAGAAATTGGAATTGCTTGATATTATCTGTTGAGAGGCTTTGGTCTATGGAATCTTCATATCTAGCATGTTCTTTCATGTTTCATGTATTTTCTGCTGAGGCTTACCAATTGCTTGGTCTGGGAGTAAGATTCCCCCTCCTCCATGTGTAAACAAATTTTCCCTCTGACGTTCCTTTGAGTTTGGGTAATGATGAGTTGCTGGCACTTTTCTTTCATCCCCCTGCCCTGTAGTTTGCAGCCTCAGTGCCCAATGCCTAGGTTCTGCTGCACACTCTGTATTAAACACTGTCCCCTTCAGTTTCTCTCCACCCCTGATCTACAGCCTACATAGTGTGTCTTAGGTTATTGAGGTTATGATACTATTACTCTAAATTTCAAGCCCTACTGATCCCAGATAAGCCTTGTTCTGGACCCATTCTCCTAGGTTAAGGGAGCCATCAGCTCATGTCACTTCTTTCTGTGCCCTAGACTCTCCATATCTCAGTTTCCTTCTCTCCAGTTCACAGTTCCAATGGGACTGGGGTCTAGGGTGGCAAATGTCTCTAGTTCTATATCTGGTGAAGATGGGAGAAGAGATGGGGAAAGAAGAAAGAAAAAGAAAACCAAAAAACTAAGAAAGGAAGAAAGAAAAAATGGAACAAGAAAAGAAAAATCCCACACACAAAAAAGCAAAACAAACAACCAAACAACAACAACAACAACACACACAAAAAAAAAAAAAGAAAGAAAGAAAAAAGAAAATGAAGAAGTGGGATATACTAGACACCTCAGGTTTGACTGTCTTCCTTTCTACCAGCAGCAGTCATCAACTCTATGAGAGGGCCCCACCTCACTTCCCTTAGGCAAGTGTCCTTGCCCGGTGTTCTACAGTATCTTCTTCCTGCCTGCTGCAATCAGAAGAAGTTGTGCTTGGTCATTGTTCAGCCACATCTCTACTAGTGTCTCCACGTATAGTCCCATTTTCATTCTTGTCTTGTGTAAAAATTTCCTAATGTGATGACAGCTTTATTTTGAGATTTCCAGTTCTGCTGCAGGGAAAGGGATTTTCCCTACCTACTCTTTTGTTGAAAGTTGACAAGTCTGGGACAGCAGTTTCTTCACTGTATTCCTCCAGTGCGGGATAATGGCAGAAAGTTCATGCTGTTCTCTTGGGCTGGACAGGGTTTCAGGGTGCTCTCAGTGATCTGTCCTGTGGGGTGCTTTGCCTGTGCTGCGTTACAAGGGTTGGCATGTCTCCTGCCATCCTTCCAAGACTTCTTTCTCTCTCACAGAGCTCTTGCACTGAGGTCTTGCTTCAGAGAGTGCAGTACACATGGCAGCAGCAGATGGTGGGTGAGCCAGTGCCCAATGCCATGTCCTCTGCCCTCGCACGCATCTCAACCCCCACTGAGCTCACTTGCTGATCCCATGCTGCAGTGGACTGATGACATCATGCCAACCCCGGTGGATCTGAAGCCTACACTCCTGTGTTGGACTCATGCCCTACTGCTTGCTTATCACAAACTGCATGACCACGACCTCTATGGTAGGAGGCATGGTGGGCATGCTGCTGGTGCTGGCCGCACCTGGCATCCAGGAGTCATTTACCACTTGCTTTCTGTGGGATACACTCCTAGTTTTTTATGGGCAGGATGTTGGTAGGTTGCCAGGGCTGCACTCCTTGGTGGATCTGAGCTCCAGATGCTCACGTGAAATATTCCCTTAGCTGTATGCTCTCCATGCTCTGTGATCCAGGCAATGGGGAATCATCTGTGGTGGTTTCTTTAATTCTTCTTCAGGTTGGATTCCAATCTCATTGACCCCGGACTCTCTCCACTATCTGTGCGGTCCACATCATGCCAGAAGAATTGCTGGTGGGCTTCCTGGTGGCCCAGTTCTGTGTTGCTGATAATTTTCTCTTCCTGCTGGAACAAATCTCTATGTTTCTTGGGGTGCACTCTCACTGACCTACCTCACTGATTCCTTCTCCCTTTTTAAAATTTTTCTGCAGTTGGTGGTATTTACCTAAACTGGGTTTTTTTTTTTTTTATGCTTGCCTCTTTTCTAACTTATTACTTTATCCAGCTGTTCAATATGAGTGTAAGCCATTGTTTAAGGTCTCCTGTTTCTCCGAGTGTCAAGGCGGGTGTTATCTGTCTGTCACCTAGCCAGTCTTCTACATTATCTGTTTTATTTCATTTATTTCATTTACCACATTCCTGTGAAATTACCAGCAGGAATTTATTTATATTATATTAGTATATTATTGTCCGAATTCTTTTTTTTCTAAAACTACGCTAATTTATTAACATTGGACAAATAGTCATGTACATATATTTCATCTTTTATCTTATGTTGCCATTTCTCCCATAAGAGATTTCTGTTCAGACACAAAGTATATTATGTTCATCTATGTTACTAGGAATCCCACAATCTTGGGAAGAGTAAATACTCAACAGGATTTATTTAGTGAAGCAAATGAGGAATAAGTTCATGAGTAAATAGATGGATAAACACATGAACTATTTTGAGCATGCATTTGTTTATAGTAGTCAATGGGAAATATTACATAAACCCACTGGCTAACTCACTCATGATTTCATATCTTGATAAAAAATTGTGCCTCACCAAAATTATTGTCATATATGCTTTTACTATATAATAGATGTTATTCAACATGTTTACCATTTACCTTAACTATGATATTTTTACCTAAATTTAAGGCCTGTTTAATAACAAAAATTCCTTTAGCCCAAGTCTTCCCAATATCATCCCCTCTTTCTGTATATGGTAAATTTATAATTTACCATATTAATTTATGTTAGAAAATACTCAAATATTCAAGAATTTTCATAATAATCTCTGACTAATGATATAAACACATGCACACAGAAACTTCTATGTTTTGAAACCCTATTCCAGCAAACTGAAATATGGAATTTTAAAAAACTGAAGTGGTTTAATCAAAAAGATTTTCTCTAAACAATATTTTAAAATCAACCAATAAAAGGAACAACAAATTTAAAACTAAACTATTTTATGTTTGGTGATTTGTTGACCAAAAATAAATCCCAAGGGAGCACAGAAACCATCCTCCAAGACAGGCCATATCTCCTGAACAAAAATTGCAGGACATGTGACCTCTGTCACACACTGCACTTCCACCTCACCAGTCTCCTTGCTGCCCCTCTTACATCTTTGTTTCTGACTGTGTAGATGAGAGGGTTGAGGCTAGGTGTGACAACAGTGTAGAAGAGGGCAATAAACTTGCCTTGGACTTGATAATCTTCTGTTGGAGGCTGGAGATATGTACACGTGACTGGAATGAAAAAGAGGGACACGACCATAAGATGGGCTCCACATGTCCCAAAGACTTTCTGAAGTCCAGAGGTGGATGGCATCCTCAGGACAGCCTGGGCAATGGCACCATAGGATGTCAAAATGAGGATGAGAGGTATGATAACAAAAATGGAGCTCATCACCATGAGAGTCAGCTCATTAGCACGAGTGTCAGCACAGGATATTTGCAGCAGTGCTGGAACTTCACAGAAGAAGTGATCCACTTGGTGATGCCCACACAGAGGTACCCAGAAGGTAAAGAGGGAATGGAGCGCTGAAGTTGTAAAGCCACTTACCCAAGATGCCACAGCCAACAAATGGCAGAAACGAGGGTGCATGAGGACCATGTAATGCCAGGGTTTGCACACAGCTGCATAGCGGTCATAGGACATCACCACCAGCAGGACGCACTCTGTGGTTCCCAGCGCAAGGACAAAGTAGAGTTGAATCATGCAACCAGCATATGAAATTGTCTTCTGTGGACCCCAGAGGTTGACCAGCAACTGGGGGATGGAGCTGGTGGTGTAGCAGAGATCCAGAACTGAGAGGTTGGAGAGGAAGAAGTACATGGGAGTGTGGAGGTGGGGGTCCAGGTGTGAAAGGACAATGATGAACAGGTTGCCTGTAAGTGTCACCAGGTAGAATGTCAAGATCACCACAAAGAGAGCAACTTCCAGGCGAGGCCAGTGAGAAAAGCCCAGCAGAATAAAGTAGCCTTCAGCACTTGCATTTTTTCCATCATCATTCATCTTTTCCTTTATCTGAAGAAAGATCACGTAGACTTCAAAGGCTGCCCACACAGTTTCAAACACTAGTAAACACATTGGGGAAATATGTATTCTACTTACAAATGCAATGCAGTGTGCTAGCACAGCAGTAGGATTTCTATTGTTTTCTTTGTGTATTTCATTCAGATTCATCCTGTTGTAGATGCAATAAAGAAATTCTTGAGTGACTGAGTTGTTTTCATACATCTATAAGTTTGCATTTATATGTATGGGGAGTAAGATATCACATCACAGGGAAGGACTTTTCTGAAAATATTTTATATAAAAGCATTAAATTTATTCAGCATTTTCACTTTTCCAGGCTATTTTCAATTTTGCAGTTGCAGAGAAAGTAATAACCCTAGTCTTAATACTCTTATATAGAGATGAAAATTTTTCATGTGATGAAATACAACCTGGAAGCCATTTTAAATGTTAAAACTAGCTCAGGAAAAGTAGTCTTGATTGACTATGATTATATTAATAAAATATTATTAATTTATTCATACTAGCTGCTTATTTCTTGACAAAATAGTATGCACATGAAAGTATAAGCAAACGCAAGCCCACACATACACTTATACACCAATCATAAGTATTACTAACATGAGCAAAGCTAGTTAGTAAAGGAGTGAAATAGATTGGAGAAGCCAGTAGTGGAGTACTCCCGAGGTTAAGTGCAAATAAGACTAATAATTGAACACCAAAAGATAATTACAGAATGTGAAAAAATGTAGGTAGTATGGAATAGAAATGGGGAGGGCTTTGGTTTCAGGAAAGAGGAGAGGAGCTCTGGCTGTGGTGCCTGGAGTTGAAAGAGTGTGTATCGCAGAGCTGGGACCAGGACTTAAGATGTTTTTGTTGCTGTTGTGAGGTACTATCCATAGATAGCACCTGCAACACTTCGTATGCTTTAGGTCAATGATGGAGATTACTTAAATTCTGAGCCATAATTTATAATTCCTGTATGTTAGGTTTTCTGCAATTTTTTAATGGACCTAACTGGGCATTAATGTTGCTAGACAAATATCTGTGAATATTGTATGAAATCCAGTTACAAATTCATCTTATAGTTATTCTTTTGTAAAAAATAAGGAAATTCCAATGTGCTCAGATACTGTGATTCTCAGCTGCTTACCTTCTCTTGTGCGTTCTCAGTCTTTCATAGGAAAGATACATGTTTTTATTAGCTTTACTGTATGACCTGGTCACCCACCATTTAAGGGTCCTAACAGCTTCACGATGACCCCACTCTGCTCCTGTCCTCTCTCACACCCTGACAGATTATGACGAAGACAAACTCAACCACAACAGACCCACCTTCAGCCTTTGTGGAAATTTTCATACCAAATATTATAGTTTTGACTTGTAAAAAAGGGAGAGGGTGTGAGAGATACAAGGGGATGCCGAGAAGATACTCAAGTTCAAATGATGTGTATGCCTTCTCTGATACAGTGCAATTTTCTTCCCTTATGCAGCTGCCTGAATTCCTTACTAGATTAATTAAAAACAAGTGTCAGTTGTGATGTTTCTTCATCTGTTATATGACTGTTTTTCTAGCATTTTTCTAGCAATAAAAAAGGGATGGGAAATAAGGGACTTCCTCCCCATAATAGAAGACTCATGTAGAGAGAAGCTCAGAACTTTGATTTTCTTCTTTGTGGAAAAAAAGGAATGAAAACCCTACTAACTGTAGTTTTAACAGCTATGTAATATGATATCTTCTCTCTGTTTTGAAATCAAACACTATGGAACAAATGGATGTCTAAGTACTTTTCAATGGCCCCACTATTACTAACAAACATTTTTATAATTCTTGTCATATTCATTTCTACTTGTTTTTATTTTAATTTCAATTGACTAATATTTATAGGTTGAGCCTGTTCCTGTACCCCTGTGGTGTCTGATCCTGTCAGATCTTGGAAGCTAAGTAGGGTCAGGCCTGGTTAGTACTTGGATGGGAGACTGCCTGGGAACACCAGGTGCTATATGCTTGGGAGAAGGATCTGGCAACCCACTCCTAAAAAGCAATCAGCCATGGAAAACCCTATGAATATCAGAGCAACACTAACCATAGTGTTTCACCTGTTGTATGTAGGGTTGATATAAGTTGGCCACTGACTTGATGGCACCTAATAACAAGAATATGGGTTACGGTATAATGTCTTGACATACATATATATATATATATATATATATATATATATATATATATATATATATATATGGTGAAATTATTATACCAAGGTAATTGACATATTCACCATCTCACATACCTTTTCATAGTGAGAGCATTTTAAAATCTTTCTTAGCCATTTGAAACAGAGGAGGTGTCTGCCTGGTTCACAAGCCATGTTCCTTCAGCTTCTTGAGTACTGACCTTCCTACCCTTGTCCACATTCCCTGTCATGCTCTCCTGGTTCAAGGACTTCAGCTTGGGTAGACTGATGTGCTCACTGCTTTTCATGCAACATAGGAACATCAACCTAATGCTTTTTTATCTCATCTTTGTTAATGTAATAACATTACATTACATTGTCTCTATGGAGACAAGAGTATGGAAGTAACTGTAATCATCATTGCCACAGAAAAAGAGTCTGAGTTTGTCCAAAAGATTTCCTTTTAGCAGAATGTGGGGACACCTCAGGGTATTCAAGGCATCAGGGGATGGACCTCTTATCCCAGAGCAGGTGGGACCTTTATGGAAACAAAAAGAATAATAGGACTTTGTCTCTTTGACTTGGGCTTTTGGGAAGATAAATCCCAAAGCTGCAATTAATGCCCTTCAAGGAGATGTCCTGGTTAGAATGGTTTGATGTTCACAGACTAAAATTCTTCATGGAAATACCTTCAGTATGATATTTTAGTCCTAATGGGATGCCAATGAGTTTATTACCAACAAGCATGGAAAAAGATACTGTAAGTTATATTAACAATGAAGAGAATGAGTTGTACTAAATCATTTGACATTTCCCCCCAGTTCTCCATGAAGCTTAGGCTCAAATATATAAAACAACCTTTTACAAATAGGGGAGCTGGGCACAGTGGCTCATATCTGCAATCCTAGCAACTCAGGAGGAGGAGGCAGGACTATGGCAGATTTAGGGCCAGAGGCAGCTTTTATAGCTCAGCAAGACTGTCTGAAGATAAAAAATAGAAAAGGAGCTGGAGTGCAGCTTATTGATAGAGTGCTTCCAAAGTATGTCTAGAGACCTGTGTTCAGCCCCCTAATGCTGCAAAAAGAAAGAAAGAAGGAAAGAAGGAAAGAAAGAAAGAAAGAAAGAAGGAAGGAAGCAGCAGCAGCACTGACTGGGGGCATGGAATGGAAAAGCTAGAATATATAAAGAATATATATAGTTTCCTCATTAATCAGGTGCTCTTTCAGAGCTGGCCTACACCATACATGCATTCCTGATTGTCTTTAAAATTCAATTCTAAGTTTATCCCTGCAAAGGTTTAGAAAATAATCCAAACATTGATCAAACCCTTTGTATTATTTATTTATATTAATTAATTAATTCTTTTTTGTGGTAGTATGGGTTGAACCCAGGGCCTTGCACGTACTTTGCAAGCACTCTATCATGGAACTGCACTATAATCCCCTTTTTTACTTTTTATTTTGAGACAAGATCTCACTGAGTTTTGCAGGCTATCTCTTGCCTCAAACTTACCACCATCCTGCCTGTACCTCCCACATCACTGGGATTGCAGGCATGTGCCACCACCTAATTGACAAATTGTTGTTAGGTGCCATCGAGTCGGTGTCTGACTCACAGGGACCCTACATACAATAGGTGAAACACTATTGACACGGCTTCTCTGCTATTCATAGTGTTTTCAATGGCAGACTGATTTGGGGGAGTGGGTTGCCGGGTCCTTCTCCCAAGCCTACAGTATCTGGTGTTCCCAGGTGGTCTCCCATCTAAATACTAACCAGGCCCAACCCTGCTTAGCTTCCAAGATCTGATGGGATTGGATGCCACAGTACTACAGCTGCAGGCAATTGACAAATAGTACTCATGTATTTATGGGATACCATGTGATGTTTTGCTATATGCATATTATGTGGAATGATTAAGTCAAATGAATTAACATATTTATTACCTCACATAATACTTTTGTGGTGGGAACTTAAAAAATCTCACCAGCATCTTTGAAATATGTTAGTATTGTTACCTATAGTCACCATGCAGTGCATTAGATTTCTTGAACTTATTCTTCCCATCTAACTTAACTTTTTTACACTTTGACTAACATTTCTCTCTTCCTCACACCATCTCTTCAATCCCAGACTCTGACTCTGATAATTGACATTGTATTGTCAATTTTTCTTTTTCTTTTTCTTCCCCCTTCTTACCTTCTTTCCCTCCTTCCTTCCTTTCTCTTTTCTCCCTTTTGTTTTGAATCTCTCTCTCCTTTTTTCTTGAAGTATTTGGGGGTTGAGCTCAGGGCTTTGCACATACTTTGTGAGTACTCTACTGCTAAGCTTCCCCCTCAGCCCATTTTGTATCTTTTATTTTGAGACAGTGTCTTGCTAAATTTCACAGGCTGCCTCTGGCCTTGAACCTACAATCCTCCTTTCTCAGCCTCCCAAGTCACTGAGATTGCAAGCATGTGTCACTGAACCTGGCTCCATTGTGTTTTCAATAATGGCTGCACTTATTTATATTCCTACTAATAGTGTACAAGAATTCCCTTCTCCACATCTTTGCCAATACTTGTGTTTTTTCTGCTTCATTTTATTTTGTTATAATAGCCATTCTAACAAGCGGGAGGTGATATCTCATGTGGTTTGAATTTGTATTTCCTTGATTAGTGATGTTGGACATTTTTATATGTTCATTGGCTATTTATATGTCTTTTTATGCCTATTTAAGTCATTTGCCTATTTTTAATCAGGTTATTAGTGTCCTTGTTAACTGAGTTGTTTGCTTTCCTTATGTATTTTGGATATTAGCCAGTATCAGGTACATGGTTTGCAAATATTTTCTCCAAACCCATGGATTGGCTCTTTACTCTGTTAATTGGTTTTGTTCTGCAGAAGCTTTTGAATGCTGTAGTCCTGATGGCAGATTTCCTATTCCTGACTGGAGTATCTCTGATAGATCAGCTCTTCACAGAGATCCTTGCTCAGTACAGTTTTGTTCACAGAGTTTTGCTTCCATTCCTTCCACTGATTTTGTAATGAATTAATTTTCTGTATTGTATATCATATTGTTTAAAATGCCTTTTCATTCATGCACTAAACCTTGACTATAAATTATATTTTTTATTAGAAATGTTGCAAGAAACACCCCCACAAGAACAGAGATCCAGGATGACTTAGCTGCATTAGTTGAGTATTTAAAGCTCACATCACTGTACAAATACAGAAAAGAAAATAAAAACTCTTTCCAGTCCACAATTTCTTGGATGCCTATCATTCCATTTTCTTTTTTTTTAATGTTTCTTTTTTTATTAGAAATTTTTAATGTACATCATAATGTGATTCATTTTGACATGCTTTTCGTTGTGACAATTTTCATATATGCAATTTGACAAGCACCATTCATATAGGTTACCCCTTACCCTCCTCTATGTTTCCCCCCTCCCCCCTTCCTATCTAAGTTTCCCATCCAAGTCTTCTCTATCTTTTACTATATAGTATTTTTCTATATGTCCTTGGGTTCCATTTCTGTTTAAGATAGAAACTTTTCCTGTAGTGGTCTTTGTTTCTATCTTGTTAGAACAATTACATGCGATTTC